>BMAO01021052.1:0-51209 GCA_019973975.1 Trichonephila clavata | reverse complement strand
TTATTTACAAAATTCTATCTCGTAGCGTTATGTCTGGAAGCTTTTATGATAAGCAAATTGTAACTTTTTTTTAATAAACAATGATCGTTACATTGACAAAGTATACATATCAAGAAGGAAAAAAAAGAAAAAAATTTTTAAAGGATTTGCTTCCAGCAAAAATGTATTTAACACAGAGGGTCAAAAACACGCGTACGTAAACGAAGAATAAATCTTATGGCGGTATTAAAAACGAATTAATGCATGGATCTGCAACAAAGACTAAAAGGTTTTTCTCACGGAAGACGACAAAAAAAAAGCATCTCACAACAAAATAAAGAAATCACCCTTAAGGTTCCACTTCTTGCACCCACTCCATCGAAACACATTTAGCCGACAAAGCGAAGTCTAATCTTTCACCGTCCTGTAATAATCGTTACCGTAACTTACGAGGCGATTGGCAAAAACAAGTAAATATATAATGGAAGTGAAATGAAATGAGAAAAAAATGGCGTCCTCCCTACCCCTTTCCTCGGTCGTAGGCCTCTGAGACAATGGTCTGGAACACGACGCGTTCCGGGTTCTGAGGGAAGCGTGCCGGAAAATTGGAAAAACTTGTTGCACTTTTGTTCAGACGCCTTTTAATTGGGCTTCCCTTTTACGCGCCTGTGGGTGTGAGGAAAACCCCTTTTACATACATCCACGAGATGTCTTAAGTTTCCCACCTGTCCTCGCCCTCACTGAGAACATTTTTTCTCGCCTGGTTGGCCTGGGAAGGAATATCTTGCAGGGATTTTTGAACCTGCACACTTTTGTCTTTATCATCCGTTTCGTTCTTAAGCACATTAGTGGAAGGTAATCCCTTTACAAATTGATTTACTTTTTGCGCAAGCTGTGCGACTAAGAAAAGTGATTTGATTTTGAGGTATTTCCGTTACTGCCCCCAGAGCGTGTGTTGTTTTTTCTGTAACTAATTTGAAATTCTTTAAATAGCTGTTGTGAAGAGAATGTGTATCGAAATGTGTGAATAAGATTTGTATGTATATGAAAATATGTGGATTAATATATATATATATATAAAAAAAAAAAAAAAAAAAAAAAAAATAAAATATATAAGGTGAATCTTTTTTTTTTTAAATTCTAACAAAAACTCTGAGTTTAAGATTTAAGAAAAGGATTTATTTTTATTGCGACCTGGATTTTTTTAAAGAATCTTTTTTTTAGTTTATGACATCAATTTGAAGATTAGTTTTATTAATTTTAATAATTTAAGAAATTCAGTTAATTATAATTTTATTTACATGCAAAATGTGTCGTGGTATTTAAACACATGCTGGCATCACAAACACCAAATTAATAAGTAATCCACAACAGAGGTTAGCAACCTTATAGCTGTGGTATGCCAAAATATCTCCTAATATGATTCATGGTGTCACACTGTAGGCATTATTGGAAGCAATGCGATTCCCTTGGCAATGTATTGAAAGTTAAAAAATAGAAGTCAAGAATACAGATTTTGAGTTTTATTATATATTTAGTTACGTATGCATCTCTCTCGTTTAAAAAGATATTTATTAACGTAAATATAAGCAACATAAAATATAACTATTCCTTCAACAAAAGTAAAAAAATTAACTGTACATGTATTTCGTATTGCGAGTTTTTTAAATATAATGTAGCGTCATAAAAATACAGCTTAAATAAATACATCTAACACAAAAAAGATATATTTTCTTTTAAATATATTCTTTCGGATTTCTTTCTGTTTCCTAAACTCTCGGTCAATTATTTGCTTATTTCTCTTTAAATTAGTTTTTACCCATTCAAATTAAGTTTTAAAAATATCTCCTTTTTTCTGTTTTTGACCCCATAACTCAAATACTACATATTTTAAAATCTCCAGGTTTTCAGTATATATATATATAATTATTTGAATACTAATAACAATATTTCAAATCTATATATTCTATTCTTAAAATTCAGTTAAAATTAATGTATTTGCATTTCATGAAAGAAAAATGGTTAAATCTAGTTTTATTTTTCCAAATTATTCAACTAAAAAAAATCCTTCAACCTTTTTTTACTATTACAATTAGTGCAAATGATGATTTAGCGCCTAGTGGATTGGATCACGTAGAAAGATCTAACAGAATTTTTTTACGAATTAAATGACCTGTGTAATGAATTTAAAGGTAATTAACTCTTTCACAAGGCGTTAAAATGACTGATAAAAAACCTATTAAATTTTTTACAAACATTAAAACGTTTTGAAGCTATTTCAAAAAAAATCTAGTAGATATTTTGTGAAAAGTACATTAACGGTATATTTGTTCTTTAAAAAGTTATTTTATGCCACTATATTAGAAATTGACTCAAAAGTAAAATTGAGAAATTCCTGATTGTTTGTAAGTTCAACCGTTTTCGATCATTTGAATAATTAGTTTAATGTCCAATTACAAATAAAAATTGTTCTCTTTCCATATGTCAAAAAACGGTACTCTCAATTCTCAAACTTTCCGAAAAGGAGATTAGAAGTTTGTTGCTTCTACTTGAATGTAGAACAGCTTAATTTCATAATAATTACAATATTTAAACTTTTCCGCTATTCAAATTTGTATACTTCTTTGTGTATGTGTAACTATGAAAACAACGAGAAAAAGACAATGTACTTTAATTTTTTGTTCAAATTGTAATTACATCCAACTCTTCTTTTACACGGTAAATATCTTCCTTAGAAAACTGTGCAAAAAATGCATACGACAAATGGCAAATTTGGGGGTATGTTCCGCAACTTTAAAAAACCGTGAAAAATGAAAACAAATCTCTTAATACTTTCCCATAAAACCATGCAAAAAAGTAACATAAAATGCATTTTGCATATTTATAAAAGATAAGCAATTTTTATTACAAAAAAATGAAATTAGTGAACAGTGAAATATTCAGTCTAAAAGTACGTACAACAGATAAAAGTTCAATCTGAAATTAGGAATTAAAGTGTTAACTAACAAAAAACTACACTTTGCTGTTTGATAATAAGCGTACATGTTTATTATGAATTGGATTAAAAATGTTATTATCAGTAAATGGATCAGATACGTCTTGCACAAATGTTGGTTTTGATTCAAATGAAGTATTGTATTTGTTATTATTGGAAACTGAGGCCTATAACAGATTTTGTAACAACAAAAAAGAACTCTTTTTTTGTGTTGTTACAAAATCTTTTATTAGTGGCCATTTCTTTGGTTTCTCAAGTTGCTGATATAATTCTTGATAACCTGCCACACAAAACTTATGATTACATTGAAATAAAGATGCACTCTTTATGTCAAGATCATGAGTAAGAAAATGTTGTCCCATACTTGTAGAAAATTTTAAACCCTCGCTAACTAAATAAGCTGATGATAACTGAACTTCACCGTCGACTTCGTCATTATCGACTTTTTTATTATCATATATAAACTGTTATAAATTCGATCAAATCTTCCTCATCCAAAGGACATAAACCCCAAATTTTTTTTAGATTCATGCTAAAACAAAAAAGTTATGTAAAAGGGAAAAAAATCGTATAATTCGTGCCCCGAATCATTTCAAAATCATGTAAAAAAAGTTGGGTGCATTTGCCTTTTTTTAAAATTTCTTGGACCGAAAAGAATTGTCTTATAAGACATCTAAATAGCAATATAATTAAGTCTTTTCTTAACTGAATACCCACGAATGTAATAAAAGCATCACATTTAAGCAGAAAGAAAAATATCTGTTTTTTTTTTATCCTTACACTTTTTTTTCCATTTCACAATTAGTTAAAGATCCCCTGTCATTTTATTAAATTTATTTTCCTCAGAAACTTTGCAAGAAAAATCAGTATTAATGATACAGAACCCTAACACAAAGGCTATAAGAAATTGCTGCAATTTTCCATAATCTAACGTATACAAACACCGGGTGTTAAATTGAAACTAAAACTACTTTTTAATAAAATATAATCCTTTGTTAACTGATTTAACAAAATGATTTTAATAATAATGATCAAATGATGTCGATTTTTTAAAAATTATTTAATTCAAATAATGTATCCAAATAAATACTGAATTCTTGTATAAGGAAATAACGCTTTCATGATTAAAAGAAATTGGGAATTATCATTATCATCTATGATATATATATATATATCCTAATTTAACTGAATCTTTTATTTACATTCTTCTCACTTGTTTTTTCTTTCTACCAATACATCCAACGATCATCTCCAAAATCACAAGACGAGCACGCCATTGCTCAACCTATTAGCATTTATTCATTCTCCAAATCACAAAAATCCTTTGGGCAGTAGTTGAAAAAGAATGCTAATACATGCGGGGGGAAAAGCTTCTTTTTGCCATAACCATTATCATCGGAATTCAGCGGAAAACGACGTAGTGGAAAATAAGTAAACAATAAAATTGAAATGAAACTCCCGAGACGGGATCTTCCCAAAGACGTGTGACCCAACGCGCGTATGATTTCCGAACAGGTTTTTTCCAACGCATTCACGGATAGCACTCAGAGTCGAGCGCCCAATACAACGCACACAACTGTAGAGAAGATGCTTTTTTCTTTCCGTATACACTTAGTAGTAGCCGGCACGAGATGCTGAAACCGACCGCATACCGTGTCCGACGCATGCCGCTTCCACAACTGGTGTCGGACTCTGTTTTTTTATTTGTTATGGTTCTGTAATGTCTCTATACCAACATGGCAGTGACTTTGAGAAGGTGTTTAGATGAGCATTAATGCGACAATGCTGTTGATTTATGGACTATCAAAATGAAAGGTAAGCTTTGCTAATCAGTGTTTAAGAGAGAAAAAAATAACGAGGAAAAAAATGCAGCGCTTTTGATAAAGATTAAATTAAACTTAATTTTTGGGAAATGGAATTCAATTAGGTTGTTTCGTTTTTGCGCTTTAAGATTAAGTGGGAATTTATTTTTGTGTTGGTTTATATATTTTTTTTTATCTCTCACTCTCTTTCGAAGGATTTTTTTTTCACCGGAGTATTTAATTTATCGCATTAGTGGTTAATTAGTAGTTTTTTTTAATTTTAAGTAAATGTTTAATTTGCTGTTTCGACTTTTTTTTTCATCTGCTAATTTTGATTTTCGGAAGTTTTTAATGTTTTTAAACTGCCGCATGAATATTACTTAATACGCATTTTTTTTCTTTGATATATAGATTGTTTAGCAATCGAGAGAAAAAAAGGGCTTGATGATTTTAAAATAATTTTTTCCTAAGCTTTTCTGTGAAAAAAAAATCATTTAAATTCATTTTTTTATCTTGAATTATTACAGGTGTAAATTAAATTAAATACAAAAACATTTAATTTTGAGGTAAGAAAATTAATTTAATGGAAAAAATTGGATCCATTTGGATCTATATAACAACGTTTTGTTATATATTTAGTTGCATACATAAATATATAAATATTTTAACATTTAAATAATTGAATTGAGTTAATTTAATGACTATATTAATATAAACTTCAAAATATTAGGATGAAAAGGAAGTAATCAGCATGAAATAAATTTATGATTTTACAGAAATGGAAATTGTAAATCATGTACATTACGTGATAAATATTTGATAATAATAATTCACGGGGCATTTTATTCAAAATGCCAGTGAATCCCAATTTAGCTAGATACAAACCCAAAATAAAGTGCATTAGAATAATTATTTGACTTTATTTGTAAAATTTATTGAAATATTTTAAATGTTAGTAAATTATTAAAAAGCTTTACATGTAGCATTGATAAAATATGCCTATCCGTACCGTAAAATTGAATAAGAGAACTGTCAAAACACCAAGGCAGCTTATTAAAATTAAATTAAGTTGACAGATTAATGTAGTAAAATTATTTTAAGCTTGTACTGAAAACTTTTCTAACGCAAAGTGAAAATATTTTTGAATTAATGAATGCTATATAAATTCTTACCTTCGATAGTAAGGTGATTTCTATACTTCAAAAATTAAACGTCCTCTGAAAAACAGTGTCTTTAAACTTCTAAAAACTAATATATTAATGCTTCTTTATATTTATTAATATAAAAATAATTCATTATAACTACTTTTGTGCATGCGTATAAGCGTATACATTTATTATCAATTTATTAATGTATTTTGTTTTAAGAAACTTAAAAGCGGCCTTTTAATGAAAAATACAGTTTTTATTCATGCTGAAATTTTATTAGTGTAACTATACTATTTTTATAATAGCATCGCTTACAAGGTTTAAAAGAGAATTTAAAATTATTAAAAAATTAATAGCTATACAGATATTTTTATTTATAATATTTATCTTAAAAAAAGCATTAAAACTACAATTTCTTGTAAATTGTTTTTTAAAGAAATTTTTTCCAAATTCTTAAGTGATTTCTTTAAATAAATTTTAGAATTTTATCAAACGAAAAGTTTGTTATCAATCCTGAAAAGTCAAATATTCAGTAAAATTAGAAATAATGAAGAATTTTATGAAGAATTTGTTATGTATGGAGTTTTGGAAACTTCTTAAAGTTTTTCTCATCGTAGCATGTGTGTAGGTTCTATCAATAGTTAATACATTTTTAAGATATATAAATATATATATATATACATATAAAGAAATTAAAATATGTTTAACATGAAGCAATTACTTGAAAACAGTTTTTTTCATATATTAAGAAAAAAAACTAAACATTTATTAACTGAGTTTACAAGATATTTGTAAGCAAAAACCAAATTTGTAGCTAAAAAAATGAACAAAGACAAATCTACGATTGCAATTTCAAAGGTTAATGAAATTCTAAATACTAGAAAATGATCAAAAAAGAAAACATTTTCCAGGTGTCAGAAATTATATAACTTACATAAAAAAAACATTTTTTTTTTTGGTTATAAAATGAATGGACAAAATTATGGTATATTCAAAAACAGTTGTCATTTAAATTATATAAAAAGTAATAGATAAAAAAAGTATCAGAGTATAATTTTCAGCACAAAAAATGCATGAAAAGAGATTTTTTTTTTTAAATTTCAAAAGTTAGTTAAAAATGCTTTATTTCCTGTATAAAAAGTACTTTACTTTCTAAATAATGTAAGGATATTTTTAATATTTACAATGGTTTTTATACTGAGTATAAATATTTTGATTGTATATATATTCAATTACTAGGTTTTTTTTAGTAAATTGGTTTATGTGGGGGATTACAATATACATATATATAACATTACTTCAGCAAGATTTTAAATTTTATTAGAAATTTTGCTAAAATAGTTGATGTCTAATTAAGTAAGCGTATATTAGCAAATCCGACTGTAAAAAATCAGCAAGCATGAAATATATTTTTGAAAATCATTTGTAATGGAGTAATTTATCCCTGAAAACTTTTAAGATGTACATTTCGTAATAGTAAAAATGAATAAAATATCCGCAAAAAAGACGCAATTTAAACTATAATTTTGAAAATTTAATGAAGCACTTTAATTAAGAAAAAAAAATTGTAAAAAAAAATCCTATAAATAATAAATTTTTTTTGAAATTATGTCAAATAAACATTCAATATTTAATAGTTGTGTTGAAATGAAATATAGTGATCATAAATCCCACACCTTTAGATGAATTCGTGAAATTCTAGAAAATCATGTGTATTAAGACGAATAATTATTAATACAAGTGTAATCCTAAGACCATTATAGCTTATTTTGAAAAATAATTAGATGTTCAATATAGCTAAAGAGTCGATGAAAGTTTAAATTGACCATAGATATTTGAACTAAAGTAATTAACAGTGCATATTTATCAAATAAGGAATAAAATTGCATCACATTTTGTAAAAAAAACAAAATGTGTTTCTACTTTTATTTTCACAATTGTTCATTTCTGAGTATTTAAATAACAAACTCAAGAAAATAAAAAACAACCAATGAAACAGTATTGCCTTTAAGAAGGGTAGAATAGTAAAGGAATATAAACTTTCTAACGATATTGCTAAAGTACTAGATATAATTTCGATACAGGTAATAGAAACTATTAATGAAAAGATAAATGCATAAGTTTTATTTTTAATAATGAGCTTCTACAGTAATTTTATTCAATTTAATTTCTCAATTTAGTAATGAATTTAATTTAAATCTATGAAATAGTGTTTTTAAATGTTAAGGGGGAAAGTTTAGTTTGGGGTTTAGGAGTCCACCTCCCCATTGATCCCACCAAATTTTTTTTCTCTAAAATACTTTCAAATTCACAAAAAAACTTATTAACTTATTACAATCTATACCAGAACAATAATAAATTGTAAGGATATGTTTTGATAGTATAAGATTTAATTGGCAGTTAAATTAATGAGAACCACTTAGTAAGAACCACTTTAACAAAATCTTTACGCGTAATATTTTTTAGTGGTAATAATGTTACATTTATTTAATCATAAAAAGTCACGAAGTAAAAAAATGTTGTGCAATATCTGTAGAAATTTTAGGAAACATTTTACACATAAAATGAAAGTTAAAGTTATAAATATTATTTACTTGAAAAGGATTCTTTTAGGTTGTATTCTTTATAAGAAAAGGCAAAATGTAATTTTTCTGAGTTTCAGAAATTTTTACAAACTATTAACAAATTTTAAATATTTAATTAAACGGAAATAAGAACGTGGAATTAAAAAGCTTAAAATATTTTTTTTTATATTAAAACAACCGATTGTTCTTATTTTATTGTAATCTTTAAATTGAGATAAATATATGGAAAATTCTGAAATTTCTCCTAAGTCTTAAGTAATTCCTAATAAACTACGTTAAAAGATCATTAAACTTTTGTAAATTAAAAAAAGTTTTACATAAATTTCATTTTTCAGCTTAAGCTGGCTACTGCTTGTATATAATATACAAATAGATTTTTCACATGTGCTTTTATATAATTCATAAAATATATTTTACACCGACTTTTATACTGTGAAGTTTCAACGAAAATTTAATCATCTATTGTTTTCAACTCTTCAATATGCGTATAAGTGAGTAATATATACACAACTTGATCTTTTAAAGTGAAATTTCATTAAATAGATGCATAAAATAAAATTTCAAAGCAATTTAATATAACTTTTTCGTATTGTATTATATTACTAAATCTTGTTCTATTTTTCTAAAAGCTAACAAAAAATTTATAAAATTATAATGCAATTAAATTTGAATGTGTTGTAAAACAACGGAATTAAGTTCATCTTTAAGAATGAATTTCAATCAATAAAAAAGAAACTAATATCACTCCAAAAACTATTCCAATTCCATAAACTATTCTACGTCTATTTTTAATATTGAAGCTACATTAGCGCCACTTCTCTTCAATCGACGCTTCTTTTTCCCTGTTACGGATAATCACTCAGAAAATGGAGAACTCTGCATTAAAATATGAAAGGAAACATAAAGATGTAGGGGGACAGGAAGAGTGGGGTGAAAATACACCCCTTCCCCGCCACGGCTCACAAGGCCGTATGTTAATGAGCTGTATGTTAAAGCAAACACAGTGAAATGCTACGCTAATGGCTATTAAGGACGGATAGGACTTTATCACCTCTACTCATGGGGACTTTATGTGAGTTAAATTTTATTTCGAGTAGTTCTCAAAAATGTAATCTTCGATTATGAATTTTTATGGTTACTTTATTAAACGTTATTAACTTAATCTTCTTTCAACTGGATTTTTTTTAGAAACGATATTTTTCCTTTCTTTTATCTTCTTGTTTTTAAATTGATCGTACTTGAAATTTTTTCGATTATTTTTACATATTTTTCTTTCTGCTCGAGTCTTATTTTTAATATACTTAAGAATTTATCTCATCGGGTTTGAATGCTGTTGCCATAACTGTTATATAACGTTTTTTTATAAATATTTTGGAATAAACATTGCTTGTTATTTATTGAATTGTTTTAATAGAAAATTTATCAATTTCATAAACTGAGGATGCTAAAAGAATTCAGGTATTATATAATATTGTATTATTATATGAATTTCATTAATTTCAATGCGAAATCTAATCACTATAAGATATTTCAAAATTAACCATTTAGTTAATCTAAAGATAATTTGAAAACTATCTTCTTTCGAAAATTACTTACATTAAATTCTGTATTAGTTTACTTAAGTACTTTTATGAAATTAATACAGAATTTACTTTAAAAATGCGTAATTTAACGATTATTCCATACCATTATTTATATCGCATATATTTTACTATAAATTATATTTTAACTTCTTTGATAAATAAATTTCTGATTAGACATCCAGAAAATTTTTCAAAGTCAACAATAATTTTACATTAAGGTGACACAAAAAGAATCATTTTCTTACTGAGAAAAAACGTTGTTTATTTTTCATAACATAAAAAGTTATTCAAACTACCTGTATAATATTCTACTTAAAAATATTAACTAATTACTCTTATCCAATTCACAAAAAGCTTTAAAGTTTAAATAGACAATAAAGTTGTGTCAATTAAAATGTAAGATTACTTATTTAGTAAATTACAGGAATTAAAGTATAGTATAAATTAGTATAGTATAAAGTATAAATTAGTACTGTTATATATTTACTCAGTTGTTTCATTTTTTTTTTTTTTTTTTTTTTTTTTGTTATTGAATGTATAAAATTTCTGGGCAAAGATTTTATATCTTAAAAGTTTTGTGATTAATTAATATATCCTACACTTATTTTTAAGAATTTATTAAATAAATAAATAATTCAATATTTTTTATTCTGATATTTGTATAAACTAATTTATTGCACGAGCTTCCTTTGTATTTAGTCCTGTAAAGTTATTATGCAACGTTTTATATAGAGAGATTTTTTCCTGTATTTATATATTTTATCCAAACTATTTCTTGTTCCCTTCTAAATGAAGGAAATCAAAATTATTTTACGCAATTTTTAGAATATAATTGTTTTAAAGAAAAATGTACAAAATTATTTGATTTTACAAACCGTAAACACAATTAAATTAACCTGACTTATTTTGATAACAACACGCGAAGCCGAAACATAAATCGTTGTATCAGAATGAAGAATAACAAAAAAATTAATTCCATATATTAATGGCACCACTTTGGTTTTATCATTCTGATATGCCATTCTTTTTCATGTTAAAAAGTGAAACTAAAGGGTTGATTTTTCTAAAAACACGGGTGCTTAAACACCTGCATTCGAAAAGTCGTGTAAATATTCATCTGCTTGTATTAATTGATGATTCGTACGATAAAAAATTTAAAAAAATACCCATCAATAGAAAGTTAGAATAAATATTTTAAATTGTATCTAGAGTTTTCTTTCAGTCATTATTTTAACACTAAATTAGAATCCAAAAAACCAACTTATGTGCTTAATTTAACCATCTACAATTTCTCGCTTGCATGTCATTTCCAGATTGATAGGTAATAAAATTAATGGAATATAGAAGTAGCTATATTGTACTCTCAAACAATGTTTATACATTTGAATTGCTAATTAATGCGTCCTTGTTTTGAAAACAATACTAGCAAGTCGTTGGAAGAAAAACGTATGTGACGTGTTACGTAAAATGTATGAGAAAGAAACACCCTTATTGCAACCAATATTACAATTCTTTCTGTCGTCAAAAGCGCATTTTAAGAACTTCATTAAGAAAGTCTCCAAATGGGTTCATTAACCGAAGAATTTCAATCCAATAGCAGTCAACGTCAAACCACCGCTTGTAGATTCCAAGAAATTCAGATGAATGTAAGGAGGAAAGACTGAAAAACGTCTAGAGCTCAGTTTTTCAATTCAGGCTTCACCCCATGCATCGGTCTGCAGCCTTATTTATGGTCGCGGTCATGGCTACCTGGGACCACGGAAATTGGGCGTTTTCTGTGTAATCGTCTGCAGAATATTTATGCACGGCCCCCCATGTAGAGAGACCCCGTTCCGGCCCTCATTTGAATTGCAAATGAGCATCGTCAGTGGCACAAACATACACAAACATGCACTCGGCGAACTTAACCTTCTTCGTCGCTGTAACCCCTTCTCACCTACCTTGATGATATATTCCTGCTGGAAAAAAAATGAAATCTTTCTTGATGCCCACCGAATTAATAATAATAGTAATAAAAATATTTTTAAAAAGTATGAATACATTTCTGTGGTGATTGACGCTCGATGGAAGCGATCATAGCGTGAAATTTAAAGGCGTTTTGCAATTTCATTATTTCGATTATTTATTCCTGATCATTTTTCCTTGTTTTTTATTTATTTTTACGTTTTTTCTCTGGGGATTTTTTATTTGTTGTTTTTACTTCTGTTTAACTCAAGTACGTAAAAAATGTGTGATTTTTTTTTTTAAATATCGAATTGAGTTTTGTTTTATTTTTCTATCTAAATATTATAACGTCTTGAGAATTTCGTTTTTAAGGGTCTTTGGAGATGTAGAATAAACATAAGCGATTGGATTTATTTCAGTTGCTTTTAACTTCATAGCTAGAATTATTTTATTTATAAAAATAAATTTCCTCCTTAAAGTGGGAAAAAAAAGGCAGATCTAACAATTGTTTATTTTATACTCAAGCAAGTAAGTGAGATGTTTTATAGTAACATTTTTTATCTGACAACATTTTTTTAGATTTTCTTATGACCGTGTACTTATACCTCCTGAATATTTTTTATCTATTCATTAATGGTTTTTCTCAACTAATAAAAAATTTAACTACTTAATAAGCTATTGTTTTTACATTAACTCTCTCTCGCGCACGGGCGAGTCATTAGATCCTATTTCAAAATAAAATTATTATTCATAAATGTGGCATTAAAATATCTAAATACTAATTAGCGTTAAAATATCTTTTGGTGAATTGATTTTGTATTTTCTTGTGTCTAAATCTCTCGTTTGGTAGTAGTAAACAATTACAATACATTTGTTTGAATAAATCGTTTGCTTTTACTGGCAAATTGGAAAATGTTTTCGTGATTGATTAATAAAATAAAATTTATAAAAAAATATCGAAAATAAAGATTATTTCTCATTAAATTAGTTTTTAAAAATTAATGAAACATCCATGAGATATATAATACCTCGTTATATCGCCTTTAATTGTTATCAAAAGCTTCGGAAAAGGAAGGGTTTGTGTTTTTTTTTCCTCTTTAAACTCTTTATTTTTTATATTTTTTGTATTTGTTTATTTTTTTTACATTTATTTTAAGATTCTTACAAAAGTAACATATCTTTTAAGTTGAGATGTTAGCAATGAAAAAATATCATTTCAAAATGCATCTTACAGTTAATGCTAGAAAATTTCCAAAATTTATAAAAATTGTTGACTTTTTCAAAAACTTTTTAATTTTATTATAAATTTTAAATTTCCTAACTAAAATTGTTATTATTTTTACTCTTACAAGATAAAATGGAAAATTTTTTCTTTCGCTGAAAGCTGCAGTGTGACCAGGATTTATACAGTAAAAATGGTACAGTAATACCTACCACAATGTAAGAAGAATATTAAAATTTAAAAAGTAATCAGTGCATACTTATAAAACACATGATAAATTATATCGAATAACTTAAATAGTGCATTTATATGCTATCACAGACTTTTTGAGATTTCAGCACATAATCTTTGTCAGTTTATTGAATAATTCTCAAGTTTGAAGAATAGGAATTTTTGAAAATGTAACTAAATACCGATGATATAATTTTACCGATTATTTACTGTAAACGAAAAAATTAACGAGGATTTTTTTTAAAAAAAATTGATGTAATTCATTTGAAATATATAACGATATTACAAATAAAATAATCACTTAAAAATCTACTTGAACGTAGCAGCTCATGTGTGATAAAATATTATTATTTTGATACTTAGTATCCATAAAAATTATAACTTTCTGTTCTCAACGTTTGTTCCCTAATACTTACAGTTTCCGCAAAAGACAAGTGATCATGGTCGTTGCCGGAATTGTTTCTTCCTAGATGGAAATTTGAGTCCTTATACCAATAGGGCTGATGCACGCTAAATCTGTCAAGGCGTTAAGTAGAAATTTAGACAGTATGGGGTGATAGCTAATATATAGTCTTCGTCACTTGGCGCGCGCGCGCGTGTGTGTGAGAGTGTATGTAATAGGGTGTGTGAGAGTGTATATGATAGAGTGTGTGTGAGAATGTGTGTAATAGAGTGTGTGTGAGAGTGTGTATGATAGTGTGTGAGAGTGTGTATGATAGTGTGTGTGAGAATGTGTATAATAGAGTGTGTGTATGATAGAGAGTGTGTGGGAGTGTGTGTGATAGAGTATGTGTGAGAGTGTGTATGATACAGTGTGTGAGAGAGTGCGTATGATAGAATGTGTAGGATAGAGTGTGTAGGAAAGAGTGTGTATATATGTTAGGCGGTTGAAAGGGATTTCTTTCTTATTTAGATCATGATTTATGTTGGTTGATGTTTTATTTGGATGGGAATGAGGCAGTCCTTTGATTATTTTGTAATTTTTTTTTGCCACATCTTGGAACTCATAAGCATACACATATTAAAACACAAAACGCGGTACAACATATAACAAAGAAAACGAATACACAATAAGCTGCAGCCGGCTACATATTGAAGACAGACAAATACCAGAAAAAGGTGAGGTCTCCAGAAATCTCGGTATTTATAGTGGGTGGGAAATCACATGATATATATGGAAGGGTTGATAGATGTAATTAATTCAAACGGTTGTCGTATAGTGGCCAGCTGGTTTATTATAAAAACGTGGGTCCTGAAGGGATGCACCAAAGATTAAAAGCTATAAAAATTACATTAATTGGGATTATTACATACATATATAAGTCAATTCCAATTTTTTTTATCTAAATTCTGTAACCAAAAGCATGTTTTTTTTTTACTAAATTTTATTATTTAGAGATTTTTTCCCATCTACTTTTTCCACATTCAGGTTAATATTTTCTTTAATTTTCTCCAACACACACACTCAAAGCTAAATAATTTTTTTTCTCAACTAATAATTTGAAAAACACAGATTACTTTAGCTAAATTATACATTTATATCAATGTTTACTACACTTCAGCACCTCTCTATACTTATTTTTATTTTTATTTATCATTACTTTTTTTTAAATATTTTGCGAATCCAACCGATTTGGCCTATAAACGATTTTTGGCATTTTCTCTCATTTCAACAATCCTCTTTTCTGTGCCTCTCTTTAAGAAATGGTAGTAAATTGAATCAAAAACTATTCCATCGCTTCAGAAAAGAGGGGAGAAACAGAAGTAAACGAGCTCGTTAATTCGGATTGTTGGGAAGACAGAAATTATGTCCCCCTCGCGTCGTTGCCCGGAACAGTTTCAGGGTTTGCAAACTTCCTAAATCTAGCGACGGAAAATGTTAAAACGTTAGATGGCAGATAACTACGAGTCAGAGATGATTAGCTTTGTGGATACTGATGAGTTCCTACAGTGTCCACGAAAACGAAAGATTCCAGTTGGTAAAAGTGGTATTTGGTTAAAAAGGAACAAAGGGGCCGATTGAAAAGTGCGCTTTTGGAATTTAGTGTAATGTAGTTAAGATGTTTTTAATTCTTGCATTAACATTTTATCATCAGAGGAAAAATTTTTCTCCAAAAAATCTTGTATTTGTTAATTTAACAAATTTAAAAAAAGTAACTCAGGATGTTGTAAAAAAAATACAATCGATACTTTGTGTGTGTTTCTCGCTACATTAAAAACGATTAAAATAATTTTTAGAAAAATATAATAAAACTAAATTAACTTTATTGCAAAAGAAATTAAAAAATTTAAATTATTTTTATTTTTTTAATTGAAATATGAAATTAAGAATAGAACTTTCGTTATATTTTGTGAGCATTGAAATAAACACAACAGAAAAAATTTAATATAATATCTACCCTACAGCCTAAATAGTTTTATAATAAAATAAATTTAATTATCATTCATTTTTATTTTAATAAATATTTTTAGAGATATATAACAACCAACTTGAAATAAATCAGATGTAAGCCTGTGGTACTTCTCATAAATTAATAAAATGTTTATTTTTATTGTATTTAAAAACATATTATAAATTAATAACACATACTTCAAAGGAATTTGTATTAAAATATTATAATTCAGTAGATACAGTTTTCTGGATCTGGAAAAATAGTTTAAATATTTTCAGCTTTAAAAACTTTCTTTAAAATAAGTTATATATTGCTTCATTTTTCCCTTCTAAAAATCACTCGTACACCTCTTGAATCTTCTAAGAGACCAATAATCTAGTTCAAAAATTCCTTTAAAAAAAAATAGCTGCTTAATAGGTCGTACTTTCAATATGTAAATTTCTATCTTTTTTGCTTAAAAATACTGAATCTTTAAAGTTTAGAAAGGAAACGCGTCATTTAGGATCGCGACCTATAAATAAGTGGTGACACTCAACTAGACAGCCCCCAATCCGGTAGTATGGCGGGCGGAGACAAAAGGGTTAATTACTCGGTTAACAGCTCGTGAAATCGTCCAGTCAATCTGTTCTTCTTCCCCGCTTTTCGCCAATTAATGGAACGGCTTCACAATGCCTTCTTCCCTTTTGAAACGTCCGGACAGACATTTCGAGGGCTACTGAATTTTCGGGGCGAAAATTTTATTATTATTTCGTGTAACGTTATCCCAGGAACAATAGATGGATGGAAGAATGAATTAATGGGGACCATAGTCGTTCGTTCTGCATGGAGTGTTGAAATTGTCATTTGTTATCTGGAATAATTTATACGGAAAAATCACTGCTGAAGCCTTTATTACAGGCGCTCTTGTAAGCAGTGAGCAGCAAGAAAAATGGATTCTAAATGTCTCAGCACTGATTTGATGGCTTCCCTCTACTTTTTGAAAAATTAGAACGAAAAAGAAAGGACTCGCCAAGCAATTAGCACTTTCTGGATTATTTTATCTTTTAGGTTTAAAAACGGTTTAATAATCATTTCCCATTAAGTCTTTATTAACAAATACGTCATTTTAATGTTTCGTTTTAACAGTTCTGGAGCTTTACGGGAATTTTTCTAATGGTATTCGATTTCGAAAATTTCATTGTAAAGGAGAGGTAGTAAACTTTTCATTTTGTAAAATATCTCACTCTCATTTCAGTATGTAATGTAAAAACTATATTATATTATTCTCAATGGGCAATTTAAAGTAATGCTGTTATCAGAATGTGCTTTGAAATAAATTCATCCCTATACGAAATGAGTTTCATGATATTATACTATTTAAGTGTATCATATATCAAAATTGATAAAAATACTGTTGAGATTAAATAATGAAAGTTCTTATTAGTTATATATTGATAAGAGTTTTTTTTTTATATTTCTAAGAATAATAAAAATTATTATCATTTAACTCGTTTTTCAATTCCTACTATTATAGCTCACTCTCTATATATTTATCTTGTAAAAATTTCCAATCGTTAATAAAATATTTTCTATTTATCCGATCAAGTTCAAATAAATTTTTAATACTTGTAGTGGATGGCACTTGATATTAATACAGTTTTTTCAAATATTAATTCATCAATTACCTGTTAATTAATTAAATTAATTGCTGGTTTTCGACGCCAACTTAGATTCTCCTCCATTGTTATATTAATGTAACTGTTTAAACAATGACAAAAGTTGGCGTCGAAAACCGGTTTTTCAGCCAAACTAGTCAAACTGGGTGTGCATTGTCACAACAATGCAGACAAATCATGCTCTTTTTTCAATTCCTACTATTATAGTTCCCTCTCTCCCTATATATATATATATGTATATATATATATATATATATATATATATCTTGTTCAAATTTTCAGTCGTTAATAAAATACTTATTTATTAATCCATTCAAAGAAGGAATTGACTTAAAAACATTTTTATATTACTTGCTATTATAACATTTGAAATTCATGTCCTTCACATACAATTTTGTCTTTCACGTTACAATTATGAATGTAATAACATTTGTAAATCAATTATTACTCTTTAATTTATATTGTATAACAATGAAAATTATTCAATACTATAACAATGAAATCCACTAACAATTACTGTATAGCAATGAAATCAATTAACAATTACTGTATAACAATGAAATCAATCAACAATTAATGTATAACAATGAAATCAATTATTACTATTAAATTCACAGTGCATTAAGTTGAATGGATATTGGAGTATGTACCTACTTCCCGCCGGGAAGCTTAAACTCCTATCTTGATAAAATGAGGGTTACATGAGTTCAGCTTTACCTTAGTCCTTTGCTGCAATTTATGGTAGTGAGAGTTTAACTCACACTGTATAACAATGAAAATTTCCTGCATGCAAATTTGATGCGGGCTATTTTATTAATTTATATCAAGGCGAAGGGGAGGCAATTATTTTGGCATGAGGGCCACATTATGGAAGCAGAGGATACTGAAAGGCCGCAACTTTTTAATAGGATTGCATTCAATGCTTAATTTTACATCTCAGAAAAAGTATAGATTGTGCCCAGTAGCATACACAGGAATTTTTCAAGGAGGAGGGTTCAGGGTCGAAAGTCCCCATTCTTGCACCATGCTCCAACATATTCTTCTGATTTTGTCAATAATCGTAAAGAAAAAACAGCAAAAAATTAATTATTGAATAAATAGTTAATGTTAATTAATAAAATTAATTATTAATAACAAATAATTAATTAAATTTTACATACTATACACATAGAATTATAATGAATCAAAAAAAGATTCAAGGGATATGGAGGGTCCAGACTCTGGAAACACCATCCTTGTGTGCGCAACTGGTTCTGCCATAAAGATCAGTAAATATAATTTAATTAAAATTGTGGCAGTTTTATTCAATTTGTTTACTGTCTCGATTTCATATAATCTATAACTGCACACACACATACACACACAAGCCCATTTAATTTTAGAATCGGTTTAATGAGATAAATGTATTACCTATGTATTACTATGTATTACCCTTTTTACAATTTTTGAAATTGGGATGGAGAATACTTGTTGAAATTCTCTCGTCAAAGTCTGCAAAGTAATGTCAGCCAACTTGTATTTATATTTACAATTGTTGATTTTCATGCAAGAAAAACTTTGCTCGCACTAATATATATTGACCCAAATGTAGAGAACATTTTCTCTACATTTGGACAGAACGTTTTGGTGGCCCGTATGTGTCCCGCGGGCCTCTCTTTTATATGAAACCGTATAACAGCTAAAATTACTTTTCCCACAATACATAAGGGTAAACATAAATCAGTAATTGTTCTTCAAAATGCAAACCCTATTTTCTCTCTAAAAATGGAAATTTTCTGCATAAAAATTAGATGCAAGCTATTTCATTATTAAAAAACAGACTTTTGTCACTTTAAAAAAAAAGTATAATAATTAAAGTAACTTAATAAAAATAAATTAAAATAAATAATTAAAACTCATGTAGTAATTAAATTTTCGTTCATTCTTTAATTTTTCATACCAGAATAAATGTCTTAAATAATTATAAAATACCTCCCCCCAGAATGATATAACCAGAGCAAACAATTCTTAATGCTACGCTTGTACTTTTTAAATTAAGGGTCCTCAACCCGTGACCCGTGGGTTACGAAGGGCGGATTGAAGGCATTTTAATGGCCATTCATTTGAATCTAAGGCAATTTCAGGAAAAATTGCTTTACCTACTTTTTGTCGTTAAAAACGAGATTTTTTTCTGCTATTCTTGATACTTAAAATATTTTATTGATATGATTGCCATCCATTTGAAAGAAATTTTCTTAAAAGTACGAATTTTTCTATAATTTCATTGCATTTTAAATAATTCTAAACATAAAATAATCTGACTATGCATACAATCTCAGAAGTTTTCTGAAGAAAAAGTGGACTTTTATCTTTAACACGCAAAGTATATTAATTCGACTTCCATTTAACGTTTTTAAAACCGATATATATATACAAATCTTTAATATACAAATCAATTATATACAAATCAATTCTCTCCCTTAGAATCAGTTGTAGTCTTGTAAAACAAACGACCTTTTCTTATTTTAATTTCCTAACTAAATTATTTATTCATGAGGCCTGTGGATCATTGTAAATGTATTGATGTGGCCCACAGATCACTGTGGATTTATTGATATGGCCTCCAGCATTAAAAGTTGAAGACCCCTATTTTAAAACATACTTAATTAAAATACAAAAAATAAATTTTGGTGTGTTTTATAAGTTACGATGTATCTATTATATTTACTATATTTGTTAATCTTAATTATTTGTCAATCAGTAATTACCGAATGATTAACACTGTTTTTTTTCCTTTTACAGCTGAAGCCGAGTTACTGCAGGATACCCTGACATGCGGCTCCTGTCAGAAAGTGTTCGTTCTGTCCGAGATAGTCAAATTCATCCAGCACAAAGTCCACAGCTGCAACAAGGAAAACAATTTCATCATTCTCGAAGATGGCGGACAACAGGACTTCGACAGCGACAGAGAGGACCCCTTGGGGCCTCTCGTGGCCGCGTCCAAGGGCCCCAGCATCTCGGCCCCCATTTGCAACAGAAAGGGCCTTCATCATCAGCACCACCATCTGCACAGGAACAGAAATCGAGCGGAGAAGGCCTCTTCTCTACCGAACAATTTGAGATACGGTGGAGAAGATGGGGCCCCGCAAGAGAGAAGGCCCCTCAGCTCGGACTTGTATTTCGACAAAAAAGAATTTGAAGATGTCAAGAAGGTGTCAAAAGAGATGCCGGTGATCAAGGAAGAGGTGAAAGATCCGTCTCTAAGATGTAGTCCTAAGGTGATGGTCAACGCTTACACGAACACGATAATTACTGGTAAGTTGCAAATTATTCTTAATGAGCTCAAATCCTCCCCCCCCCCTCCAAAAAAAAGTTTTTGAATTTTTTTTTTCTTTTTTAAAATCTTAAAAGTCTTAAATTTCTTTCTGTTTCATGGGACAGTTAATTTTGAAAGATGTCATAAAAATAGAACTGAAAATACCCAATTCCCTTGTTATAAATATTAACATCGTTGTCACATTCCCAAAACTGTAATCAAACTTGTAGAAATACACAAATTGTACCAAAAGACAATTCAATTTCTTAAAAAATGTTTAATCTGATGTTTAATTTAAGGAAAACTATCTTTCTAAACCAACAAATAGATGAACATGAAATTTTAGACATGTATTTATAGTAAAACTTAAAATAAATGAAGCACTCTGAAAATTCCTAAAAGAATAATAAAAAAAAATTTCTCCATTTTCTTATTCCTCGTGACTTGAAAAATTCTACTTGAAAAATTTTAAATCCTTGATTAAAAAAGTAACCGTGTTCCAAACTAATTTTCATCAGTTATACTCGTCTTTTTGAATTACTAAATAATTACAAAAAGAAATATGTTGTGGAAAAAAAGGAGTACAAGATATGGCCACAAAATAGCTGGTATAATTTTTTCCCATGCCTATTCAAAGTATTTTTGACAAAAGGTAATTACATATCAAGTTCGTAAAAATTTCATTCCCATTACAGAATTTGCCGATATAAGTAACTTTTTTTGTGTTAAACGAAACAAAACGTTCATAGAAAAATCTAGCATTTTTATTTTTAAAGATTATAATAAAGAGTAAAAGAAAAACTAATTTTTATTTTCCTGTACCTTCTAAACATGAAAGTCATATTTATGATTTAAAAAAAATATCAGGCAGTTAGGAATTATTCAAAGGCAAGTTACTTGATGTTTTCGTTACTCTGATACTATTTAAACTAGGAAAGTGTAAATAAGGAAAAGTAAATTATAAACAGCTAATTTTCAAGCGAAAACAAAAAGTGGTGTTTTGTCAAAGTGAAAAACATTCTTTTTTTTCGCAAAGAACAGTTAAATCTGACATTTCTTAGCTTTTTCCATTGACTTTGATTTGTGAAAGAAAACTCGGAAAATTTTTTAAGACATTCTTTTACAATAAATATCCTTTGGGACCGAAAAATAATTAAGCCTTTTTTTTTTGTCATGCATAACACTTTCACGCGAATTTCGAATACAAGACTGTCCGTTTCAATTACGGGCTTCAGAAAGTTGCAATTCGGTTACTGCTCATCTCAAAGAATGTGAAAGGAAAATTATTTTAAATAAAGAAAATCTAGTGTTTATTTTCAAACCTTCACAAAGTGCGAAAGAAAGTGCTCTGCAAAACACTTTTTTGAAAGAAGTGTCAAACGAGAATGGCAAAGTATAAGCTCATTTCGCTTTTTTGCATATTTTCCACAGGGGAAAAAGACCACAAACGAGTTAATTTATGATGATCCAAAAGATCACATCAAATGACTAGGTCTAGTTTGATGCTTGTTATTTCTCTAGAGAAATCACTAAAAAAATAAGTACGATGTATTTTTTAAGTATTTTTAATTGGATAAAACTGATTGGCAAGTTGTAAGGAACAAGTGATTATTATTTCTTTTTAAGAATAAGCAACTTTTTATCTGCTATTCTTCTTTGGTTTTTATATGTTACATTTTGCATCATATATTGAATCATATCTTGACGAAATTTAATTTATATTCACATCCTTCTGCGTGACTTTGATAAAATAAGAAAAGGAAACTTACCAAAGTAATCTTTTGAATAAATATGCATACTTTTGCGTTGTTTTAATGAAAATAATATTCCTCACATGTCTGTGATTAATTTATAAATATATATACATTTTCAGTAATGTAAAAATATAATGAGGAAAAAATTACAAAAACAATTCAAAATGAAAAAAATAACTAAGCAGTATAAAAATCAAAAAAAAAAAAAAACCTTGAAAAATATGTACTTTTATACAATGACCTTAAGTTAATAGTAATAAAAAAGCCTTTTTTCCTTTTCATTTTAATGGATGTGTTGACTTCTCTAAGAAATGTACAGTTATGTCGTATTGATATATTTTATGTATCAATTAAACTAGAATACCATCATGACTAAGATGTTTTTTTTTAAAAAAAAGGAATAAGAATTTTATAAATATTTAAAATTTAAGCAAGATTTATCTTTATTCTGATATGATTCAGATATTATTAAATTAAATGATTAATTTTTCTCTGAATCCCTTATCTAAATTTCAAACATACACCCTAAGTTATTTAAAAAGCTTATTGAAGTTTTCATGATTGTAATTTTAGATAAAATTACCAAGATTTTTTCACATAATGAAATCCATGTTTGCAAAGAAAAAAGTTTCTAAATATCTTGAGGTTAAAAAAAATTTGTATTATACATTATGCCTACTCAGAGAAAAAAAAGTGTTCCATATTTTGCAGTCAAATGTGGAAGCTTTGATTCAAACTTATAAATGTTCATTTTAAAATTCTTAGTCTCTCATCATGATAGTTTTGAGGAATTTAAATTTTATAATCAACCGTTAACGGAAAATAATTATTCAAAGTAAAAACTTATTGCTGAGTTATTTTTACGTTCTTTATTTTTTTATAAATTAGAAAATAATTCAAATTTTCTCTCCCGCTGTATATTTTAATTTGCAATAATTTTAAATTCATGCAGAATATTTTACTTTTTAAAAACAACTTGTTGAAATATCTTCTAAAACTTTTCTGCAGATGCATGTAATCGATGTATCTATATTGGCTTGTTTAAATTAACATCACTCTTAAAATACTCAAAAGTTACATATTGTGGAGACGGACTTCTTAATTTGGAATTACTATCAAGAAAAAAATGACTTTTAAATTTCTATTTTAATTTCCTACTTTTCACTTACTCTATGTGAGGTTTTAAAAGATCAGTTGAATTAACCAGTATCAATCTCCTCATAATTATACAACGTTCTACGATGGTATTAGAACTCGAGCATGTGATTCGATTTAGGGACGTACAAAGGGTGGGGGATTTACCCCACTACCCCCACAAACCAAAAGATTTTTAAATTTTGTCACACAAATTTCCCCTCAGCGTTTTCATCTATGTGTTTTTTAGAATATCCCCCCCCCCGAACACACAAACGTAAGAGAGGCCTGTCTACACTACTGACTCGATTTGACCCCAAAGATTGCTGTTTTAACCAAAGAACTATTGCAGTAGCTATTGTTACAGCAATTGCAAGGGCTTAGTTTTGAAAAAGTCTATACTGAGAATACTTAGGGTGTAGATCAGAGCAGTGGTGCACACAAGAGGGGGGGGTCCTCGGGTCCGGACCCCCTCCCCCCAAATTCCTCGATTTTTTTCTCGATTGATTATAATCCTATGTACATAGTACTTAAAATTTAATTAAGTATTTGTTATTAATAATTAATTTTATTAATTAATGCTAATTATTTATTCAGTAATTAATTTTTGCTGTTCTTTGTTACCGAAAATTGACAAAATCAAAAGAATTATGTTGGTTGACGTATTGGTGCATGATACTAGAATAGTGAACTTTCGACCCTGGATCCCCCTTCAAAAATTCCTGGGTGCGTTACTGGATCAGAGGCATGCTCAGAAATAAGTCTGTACTGTCCTACCCTTTCCCAGATAGTTATTTTTTTTCTTACAGTATTATTAAAAATGCAAATACTCGTGAATAAAATATCGAATATATATCATGTTATTCATATATCGCTGACTTGAGCACAATGTATTCAGAGAAATAAGCCACTTTAATTGTTTTGGAAAATGTCAGAAGTTGTTTATTTCATTTGTTTCCCTCAAAAGGAGTGATGGTGTGTTTGTCTTACTTCTGGATAAATTGCTCTCCTTTTCCGATAGCGTCAAGAACTCATAGCTGGCGTCTCATGAATTCAAGTCCAAAGTGCCACAGAATTCCCACCGTGAAAATAGGGCTGATATACATTAAATCTGTCGAAGTTAAGTCTGCTTGTTGATGTGGTATGGAAGTTAGGAGAGGGGGTGACAGATAAGGTATCATCCTCGTCACTTCACCGAGGTTTAAAATTACGAGGTCCGCGCTTATAGCCCTCGTGTTGCTTTGTAGGGAAACTTAAATAAGCACTCACTCACTCTACCTGAACACATTTATCTCTTAACAATTCGCGTGTGAGTATGATTAAATAATTTTAGCGCTACCTTCAAAAAAACGTGGATGCAATCCTATGCATCTGTTTGCACTTTTTCTCCCAACATTTTCAGTTTTATAAGTCAGAAATTTGTTACTCCTCAGATAAATATTTGATCAAATTTAAGATAAACCTTTGATCATCATCACCGTGAGTGAAATGGTACCTGGAAAATCGGCAACCCCGGGGAAAAAAATCCAATATTCAGGATTGAAAGCAGCAAAATAATCTCCTCACGAGCATCGGCAAGAGTTTCCGAAAACTCTCACAGGGAAATCCAGGGCACTTAATTTTATTTCCACTGAAGTTTCCTTGTCAGCTCATCCCTAGTAAAATTTTTTTTCTGCTCAAATCTCCGTGTTATTAAAACCGAGTGTCGCAACGCCCGGGCTCTACCTGGTAACGCATCGTCTCACTTATTTCGAAGACGTCCGAATTGGATAGAGAAATAACGGATTTCCGGGAAAACGCGCGCTGGGGGTAGAAGTCTTTAATGGCCCCTCATAAATATTAGTGGCACCTTATTTTCTGCTGTCTGACACGAGAAGGCACGCTTAATGTTGCAATGAGCGCGTGTGAGATGTATAACGGAGGGGGAGAATCGCTTTGAATTAAAGAAGGGGGACTGGAGTATTTTCGGCAACAAAATGTCCATTTGTTGCTGCCGAGGCTATGTCGTGAATTATTTTTCCGAAGCGTATTAAAAGACCTTCAAATTGACGTGCTCTTGCGAAGAATGAAAGCGTCGCATACTGTATACGTGATGTCGAGGATTAAAAATATTGCGCGGGAGCATATCCATCAGTGGTCACGTAAATTGCTTGTTTTCAGTTAGTAATTGAGGGTTTTGTGTCTACTATGTACCTATTTAATACCGACTTTATGTATTAAATGCGATTTCTGTATTTAAATCAGAATGATTTGTTATTTAAACACCAAAGATTGGTACAGTAAGGGTTCATAATTCCTTTTGTTCCATAAATCCAGCAATTTGAAGTCCATGTACTTCTTCTTCAGATAGAAATCCTCTTCTTCGAATATTTGCTTTATAGACTCCTTTATTTGTGCATATGTGTATTATACACTGATGCAAATAATATTTTAAAATTCAAACTTGCTGATAAAATTATAATATGTAAATACATGGCCTTTTTTTGGCTTAGCTCAGGGATAGGTAATTGTTTTGGCTCGATGGCTACATTGTGGAAACGTATGATACTGGAGGGACGTACCTTTTTAAATTGATTGCAATCATTAGTTATTTCTGCATCTTAGAAAAGGTATTTTTTTAACAATTCCCACTTTAAAATTGAAGAGTATTATTTTGAAGTTGTTGACAGTTCCACTTATTAAGGTTCCGAAATTAACAATATAAACGTTTGTACTACTGAAATCCGAAAGAGAGTTAATATGGCTAATAGATGTCTTAATGGAAAACGAAAATATCTTAAATCAAATTTAATCAAAAGAAAAACAAAGGTGCTATTGTATTAAAGTCTTTTAAGATCAGTATTAACTTATGCATGTGAAACTTGGTCCCTGTCTCGAGCAGATGAGAACAGGATCAGTATCTACGAAAGTAAGATTTTAAGATTTATTTTTGGTGGAATTCAGGAAAATGGAACGCGGCAAAAAAGATCCAATTTCGAGCTATATCCATCTTATAAAGAATCTGACATCCTTAACATCATCAAAGTACAACGAATTAAATGGGCAGGTCACGTTGCCAGAATGGATGAAGACCGGTCCCACTGAAAAAATCTTTAATGCCCAACCAATTTGCACACGAAGAAAGAGCAGGCTAAATCTTAGATGGATTGATGAGCTAGAAAAATATTTCCTAGTTTTGAGAACTAAGAATTGAAGAAAACACTAGCATGAAAAAGGCTAGCCTGAAAAGGCTTCTTGAGAAGGCCAGGGCCCACCCTGGCCTGTCGAGCCACTGAAGAAGGAAGGAAGAAAAGGTACAATACCCCCCGTAAAATTCAATAAGTATAAGTTAAATAATATAGTACTTTTATTCAATTTGTTCTGTGTACTATTTTCATATCTATAGCTTCAAGCATGTTTAATTTTAGAATAAGTTTAATGAAACAAACATATCCTATCGCACTTTTCTACAATATTTTTTTAATCAGGAGTGTGAGATTGCTTATTGAAATTCTCATCACAGCTTTCAAAGTAATGTCAGCCAACTTGCATATATATTTACTCTTATTGATCTTCATGCAAGAAAAACTTAGCTCACTAATATATGTTAACTCAAAAAGAGAACATTTTCTGTCTATTTGTTTTTACGACTGTCTTGGAAGGACGCAGAAAACTCTTCGTGAGACGTTATTTGCCCACCCTTGCTTTAGCGTATTAAATAGAATATCGAATAAATTCTTTTCTTATGTAAGAATTTTCAAATAAAATGTTATTTTGTATGTTAAATGTCAGTGTGGAAATATTATTACTTAATGAGAACATTAGGATAATAATAAGATTATATAGTATAATATATTTTAGGGATATTTTTTGACAAATGTAACTACACATTAAATAGAATTGAATTTATTATTTTCTCATTCAAATTCATGGATTCCACCTCTTTCGATAGCCTGCTCTTTAGTTATGGGAAGACCCTAAAAAATAAATATAAATTAAATTTTTATAAATTAAATTGAATATTTTTGTTATTTGCAAATTCACTATTTGGCTGATTATTATTACGTACTGTTTTTTTTTCTGTGTTTGAGTACCATTTACTTTTTATTTAAATGTATCTGAGTTTTAATTTTTAAATGTCTTAATTATAAAATAAATTAAGCCAAAAACAACCTAGAAATGTATAAAATAATTTGATACATAAAAAAAACACTTTATTTTCTGAATTTGATGGTTAAAATTTCAGTTGTAAGTAATTTATTTAAATAAAAAAAATTATTAAAAGTAACATAAAATTTTTCACTAACCTTTATTCTCATTGGTTCAAGATAAAAAAAAAAAGAGTAGATGCAGCACCTTATTAAAATTGGCTCCAGCTCAGGCTTTTATTCTTCAAAATTTCTTTCAAAAGTATCTGTTTTGCAGAGACGGCTTTTAAATTAAATAAAGACAGCAACAGGCGTCGTAAATGAGACATAGTAGCCACGAGTGTCAAAAAAGTGTGATTTACTCATAGTAGACCTTATTTGGCGACTTTTACCTTTAACCTTACTGACCCGAGAGAATAAATTTTTCAGATCTGACGTGTCTGTCTACGTGTGGGTTCTGCTTTCTTGCCTTTTTTACCACGAGGATTTTCAACCGTGACAGAGAAGGCCAAGCCTCTTAAGTAGGAGCAAGTTAGAAACAACACTGTGCTGATATTTGAACTCCGCATTCCATAAGAATATTATAATATAATTAATTAATAAAAATATTAATATATTATAAACATTTAAGATAGCTTGAAGCTATCTTAAAAATAAGCTATTATATGTTGTAAGCATTTAAGATGACTTAAAGATAGCTTGTCTGATTGAGATAGCCATTTGCTGTGCTGCTCACTATATCATAATACCAAACGTTAGTCATTGTTACCCTAATGTTAATGCTTAATTTTTTAAAAAGTTTAGTGAGAATATTTTCGTATTACCTTCTCTAAAACAAAGTGGCCATGGTAGTCAAGTATTTATGGTCGTGAACTCGTGGCCGGGAGTCCCGAGTTCGAGCCTTAAAACTGCTAAAGAACCACCGCGTCAAGGGGGGGGGGATGATGCACGCTAAATCTTGATGTTTGAAGTCCTCCCGTTGACACGTTGGTGCTGGAGAGGGGTGCCAACTCACACAAGTGTCGTCCTTCTAACTTGATCGAGGCTTAAAATTACGCGGTTCGCCGCCAATAGCCCTCATGTTCCTTTGAAGTGCGATGTTAATAATCACTCACTGAGACAAAACATAACTATTCTTCCAAGTTTTTTTATTTCTGGTTATTAGTTTCAGTTGCCATGCAAAAACCTAATAAAATAACTAAATTAATTTTATGAATACATAAATGATTGTTGCATGAATATGTTTCTGGTTTCATTATTTTTAAGAATTCTTATTTTGTAAAATTCCAATAAAAACATTTCTTCATGCGTAAAGTTTTTACAGAAAAGGAAAATCCATCATTTTAACTGATCATTTTCTAAATGTACAAATATAGTACATACTTATGGACAACTTACTTGTTCTAAGTAACTCTTAAAACACTGTATTTTAGATAGTCTTCAAACACGATCAAATTTTTTAATAATTCATCAAGCAAATTAGTTTGAGAGTGAATTCATTACTGAATCATTTGAAATGTACTTTTAAATCATTTGTTGTCAATAAATTACCGATAAATATGAAGAACTGCTAAATTATAAGAAATATTTTACTAAATCATTTGTTACCGATAATTTAATAAAAGACCATTTTCTAAAAATATTAAATAATTAACAGCAACAAATTAAATTTAAGTTTACCATTTTTTTTAAATAATTTTTCAAAATAAGAAAAAGATAACGTCTCTTTAATCAATATAGGAGGAAAAAATCCCTATTCGGGTAAAAAACAAAGAAGGAAACAGTTCTTTATTCCCTATCACAAATTAAATGTATTTTGACGTCCATGTGGCATTTAATATATACCAAATAAACTCTCATCATAAAAAGTATCCCTTGAGAAACTTATTCCCTATCACGGAGGCTAAAGCAAAGTAGTTTCTTTTAATTAAGGTCTTAATTGGATGGCTCCCTAGTACAAATAAATCCTGCAACGACACAGTATCATATATATATAAAGAGTGAGAGAGAGATAAAAATATTCACTCAAAACTTATTCTTCTATTGGAGTCATCAAATGCTACCAATGGCTGGTCACGTTGGAAGGCTGTCTAATATAAGCCCTTTGTAAAAGTTATGTTCGTTTTTATTTTTCCTGGAGTCAAGTCTTCTTTGATAATTAGGTTAAAACGAGACTTAAAGCTTTCCCAGCACATTAACAGGAACACTTTCTTTCCCGTTTCTAATTAATACGCTAGGCGAAGAACTCTTCCTTTTGGTGCTCTCGTCAACAAAGAAACAAAAAGTAGGGCCGCCATCTTCTTTAAATCGATTACGATGAAAATCTGACTGGTATTCATCGAACGCGAATCACTGCCACCAGTTGCAGGAAGAATTACACGAAAGCGAACAACAATACAAGTGAAGGGGCGTAGCTAGTAGAAATTTCGCCGGGACTTAATCATTTTATCATTAGTGGAGGTTCTGTTTTCTTTTGCTTTTATCATACACTTCTGTTGACGCCAAGTCCTGGCACTAATAACAAGCAGCAAAATCTTTCAGGAAACTACTCTGCAGTGGGCTCAATTTCGCCCGGGTGTGTTTCCAGGCGTCTTGTGTTTCGGTAATCCTCTTAAAAGTTACCTCTCTTGTAATGTCTTTCTGAAAAACACGTCGCATTTTCGGAGTTTCGCCTTTTCCTTAATTATTTTAATGATGTTTCTCTGCGAGGTTCGTTGTAGTAACAAACAAGTTTAGTGGCATTGCCACCGCTGTCATTACAATAGCATTACCGGTGTTTTAATCACACCACCCATGCTTAATACGGCCTTTGAGTCAGTGCGAACGTGCGAATAAAATGAAAATCTTTTGATCCGTATTCTTATAATTATTGTAAGAATTTTCTAGACATTCGTCGTAAACAGATTAAAATCCTTGCACCCAAGTTTTACAGTCGGTAAAAATGCTCTTCCCCCACTCATGGTTTAAAGCCACTGCACGTCGATAGAAAATTCGAATCTTCTCCCATTTTATTCCAACACCCCCACAAACCGGATTTTTTTTTCTTTCTTATTGTCCATGCCTGAAAACACTCACACTCTAATTTAATTCTCATTTTGATTCCGTTTGTACTTGTTATTTTAAAGATTTTGAATGCTATGATTATTTACAATGAATTTAGATTTGGTTTTTGTGTATACTAACTAAGTTATAACTAATAAACAGTGTTTTAAGCAAGATATAAAATTAATTGAAATTAATTTAAAATTCGATGTTAACACTTATTTATAGCTAAAAGGATTTTAATTTACCAAGAGCTAAGTTCAAAAAAGCTACACTTAGAATTTTCTAACTTATTTAATATTATAGTTTTCTCAAGTTAGGACTATTGGCGCTGGACCTCGAAAATTTGAGTCGCAGTCCAGTGACACCAGAGGGGGCTTCAAACTTTCACACCCAGCTAACATGAGAATTTAAAGCTTTGACATATTTAAAGGGCATAAGCCCCTCTATATGGTGGTTTTTAAGGTGACTATTATTCGAACCTTGACTTGATAGAAGTGGTACCAACTATAAGTCAGTGACCGTGACCGTTTGGTTACCTCAGCCATAAGGCTTTCATCGAAACGTGCGTTTTTATATGACTGGATAAATATATACTTCCTTAACAAATAAATATACATACATTAAGGATTATGTTATTATTTTATAAACAAAACTAAACTCAGTAGCGCAACAGCCCATTGGAGTGCCAAGGCCTACTGTGCCCATCTCAGTTTTCCTGACTTTGAGCGCTGGGGTGTATGATCAGATCTTCCTGTCAGGGGTGAGTTTGACTCCAACCCCAGTGTTTAGTTCCCAAGCAAGCTTGCACTCATTTATCGACTACTGAAGGGATGAACGCTGAGTCGACCTTGCCCAACCCAGGATTTGAACCCACCTATGGTATGGAAGCGCGATAAGTGACCACTCGGCCACTGGGCTTCTGTTATTTAATAGGATGATACAAATCAGGTAATCAAGCTATATATATACCTAACAATCTATTATTTTTTTAAATAAATTGATCAAAAAACATATATCAGTATTCATAAAAATATATAAAAAAATTTAAAGAATTCATTTAACCACACATAAAAAAACATTTATTTCAATAATACTAGTATGGTACAACGAATCATAAGAATAGATCATAATTTTAAAAAAAAAGGAACTGGCTTTATTTATTTTGTAACTATTAAATTTCAGTATTATTTACTTTAATTAAGAAGTTTCTATTTTTCTAACTGTAAATATTATTTTTTTTAAAAATTTTAAAACAAGTAATGAAAAAAACAAAAACAATCAAAATTAAGAAATCATTTGTTCAAACTACACAAAATAAATAACTTATTTTGTTTTATACTTAAAAATTACGCATTAAATGTCGACAACAAAGTCGAATCTCTATAAAAACGATATAATTTTGAAGTTTATTTTTTATCTGTTTAATATTTAAGGCATGAAAAAATTTCTTAAACGTAATTTTTATCGTACGCACCTCAATAAATAATATTTTTTAAAATTTGTCGAGTATAAAAGAAAGAAAATACGATGTTTTGTGACAGAAAATGGAAATTTATCACATAACCAAACCCATTTTAAGAAACATTTAAGTAAATATAGTGTAAATCAGTATTTTGCGCTACAAATTCAAAAACGATTTATCTTCCGTTATGTTGCAAGTGCAAAGCATCCTGATAAAATATCATACCAGAGAGAAAAACCTGCTGTGGAGAGAGCTTAGTCAAAAGAAAATGTCTCGTCGTGGTTTTAAGGGGTGAGATATATAAAATCTGTCAGAAATTGTTTCTGCAGTCGTAAATCTCCAGGAGGAGAAACTCAACATGTGTTTCTAGTACGAGAACAAGGTTTTGCCGGACTTGTCAAACTGTTAGAAAGAAACAAAGAAACAGTGTGCAAATAAAGCTGAATATTTTTTTCTTTTTTTCCCCTCCCTCTTTCGTAGTGTATACTGATCGATAATAGTAGTGAGATAAAAGAAAGAAAATCCCGCTTTTGTTTTCAACAGTCTCTCGAGGTTCTGTTCTCTAAATTTATTTTGCACAGTATCTCAAAATATCACAAATTTAACGCTAGATTCACAGTTAATGTATGTGAATTCTGAAATAATTATTTTAAGAATCTTCAATATAAGTATTTTAATTAAAAATGCATGATTTTTCCACTTTTAGTATAGCGGGCAGTGAGTGTGTTTATTAATACTAAACTCAGTGACGTCACAGCCCATGAAGATTAAAACCTACAGTGCCCATCTCAGTCTTCATGATCCTGGGCACTGAGGTGCCTGAGCAGATGTTCCGGTCAAGTAGTTCCACTGAAGGGATGAAAGGCTGAGTTGATCTTGCCTAGTCCGGTGTTTGAACCCCGGACTTGTGGTATGGAAACGCGATACACTAGCACTCAGTAACTTGGCTTCGAGTGTGTTTATTAACGTGGAACTATGAAGTAACAATAGGGCTTTGCAAACGTACCTTATAATTTTGAACCACGATCAAGTGGCGAGGATTGCACCACCTGAGCTGATATCCCTCTTTGAGCTTCCACACTAAGTCAACGGGAGGACTTTGAACCTCTGCACATTTAACATGCATCAGCCCTTCTACGCGCTAGGTCTTAAGTGGCACCCGGACTTGAACCCGTGACACATTGGCTACAAGTTCGTGACCATAAACACTAGGCTACATTGGCCATTGGTTGATTTATTCTTAACTTCTCACTTTTAAGTAACATGTGGGCTTTTGACGATGAACTTAATAATTTTGAGCCTCTGTCAATAGGCGAGGTGGACATCTGAATTGGCATCCCACTCTTCTTACATCCACACCACGCCAATGTGAGGATTTTCAACTGCGACACCATATACATTGTAAAAATATGAAAAGTATTTATCAACACTTTAAAACAAAGATCAATATTCGTAGAGATATGATTTGAACACCGTTTTGATGTAATTGGTAATTTTATTTTAGGATACAAATTTTTTAAAATTTTTAAAGATTTTATAAATTTTTCTGTAATTTAATTTTAAAAAATAAAGCACATTTTAAATTAATTTAGATTTAGTATTTTGAAACACAAACCGCTTATTTTTTTGTGACGTGTTTATTTTCCAAGCTATATTTATAGTAATAATAACTTAGTAGTAGTATAGTGGAGTGGTACAATAGAGAGAGTAGAGAACAGTAATTATATAATTTAACTTTTGTCCAAATTTAGGAACTCTATGATATTTGTTTCTTACAATTTCTTAATTTGAAGTTTTAAACTTATTAGTTGCTACACACATATAGCTTTTCTTCAGAATAATATCTTTAAAAGACTTAATTATAAAATTTTATAGTTAACTTTAATAAACTTTCGCTCACCAGATCAGGCATTCTATTAATTTTTAAAAAGATAGAAAAAGAAAAAAAATAAAGAAATTCAAACTATATATATATATATATATATTGTATCGATCCTAGAATTATTGTAGAATCAAACAATTATTGTTAATTTCACAATAAAGTTTTTAAAATTATTTTTTGGAGTAAAATTTTATTACATGCACACTCTGTGTGTGTGTGTGTGTTTCTGCCCTTCCCTATATATATATATATAAATCCTTCAAAAAAATAGAGCCATGTCTTATGATACAAAAATAAAACAAAACTTAAAAGCTATCTCCTGTCGCGCTTAATTTTAAATTCCCGATGTTTCTGCTTTACGATTACTTGACCGGAAGTTCCCTCAACTCCCCCCTTAAAGATCGATTTCAAAATACTCCCTACTGTACCTCGAAAAGTTTCCCTCTTTTTCTCTCCTTTTTTTATCTCTCTTCCCCTCCTATTTTTAAGTCATATATTCCGTTCTTCTGAAAACATACTGATCTCCTGTTGTTAGTTGAGAATTTATTTCATTTCACATCCGTTTTGAGAGGGGGAGGGAGCTGTCAAGAGTGCCCAGGGGGTGTATCTCCTTTTGTTGCTCTGATTTATAAATTTTAGAAACTTTTTGTACAAATCTAGATGTCGTTCTAGGGAACTGGAAAAGTTTGATGAAGTATTAATAGTACATAAATAGAAAGTTACAGTACTTTTCATTACAATTATAACAAACCTGTAATTATTATTTTCCTCCAATGTGTAACCCTTTTTAAATTATAAACTATACTAATAACTAATTCAAAATATAATATTTACTCTTTTATTCATATTAAATTAAATGTATTTTTTTAAGATTTAAAAAAGTGTGAAAATCAATGATGTACACAAGGGAGAGGATCATGCCCCCTCCGCAATGGGCAAAAATTTTTTAGAGTAAGGATTACGGTGCTTTCATCTAAGGGCGTTTTTTTTTTAATATCCCCCATAAAAATAATCTGTATATGCCACTAATGTAATTAAATGGTACTTTAAAAAAAAGAAATATCTATGTCATTGTTTAATAGAATTTTATTACATCATCGAAATTAATATCAATTTTATATTGAGTCGGTCCAAAATAAAACAATACAAGTTGTAGTATTAAAAGTGTGTTATATATTGATATGAAACGCAACAGAAGATAATTGAACTGTCTGTTAAAAAGTTTCATTTCAGGAATAATTTTGTTAGAAAATAAAATATTCTTCTAAAGCATAAGCATTTTAAGATAAATAATAATCTATTTCTTAACTTTTTTTAAACTTTTCGGTTATGTTAAGTTTTTTTAATATTAAACTCGTAATAAATTTGTTAAACATGGTCTTTAAAATTATATATCCAAATATTTAATCAAGTTTTAAGGAACTGGTCATTATTTCAGAAATGAAATCTGATTAAATTAAAAATTATGCATTATCTCAGAATTTTTATTTTTATTTTTAAGAGAACCATTTACAGCTCAAAACATTTCTTTTAAACTGGCAGATTCAATTAAACTCTCTTATCGCACACACAAAAAACTCTATGACATTTGTTTTTCATATTCGTTAACTTATTTTACAATTTTCAAACATCTTAGGTGATATTATTAGCATAAATTTAAAAATGGAGATGTTTTTGAAGAAATATGAACTTATTTAATATAATAACTTAAAGCTTTTGAATATATATAGCATGAAAAAATCTGCAATATGGGAATTGAATTGTTAAATGTTTAAATTTTAAAAAAAAAAGTCTTACAGTAGTCGCATATGATGTGTAACATCTGACTTGTTATCATGGTAAATACGCAATAGTGACTTTAATCCTGAAAGAAATTAATCGGTTATGCCTGGAAATAATTTTCTATCGAATAATTGTATCTTTAATGAAAATTTTATTTAATTAACATAAGGTGTAATGCAGTTTTTTATCAAAAATATTTATTATTATTTAATTTGGGGAAGATCGGAGACAATAGATTTATGAAAACTAAAGTATGACACATATACTTGTGATTTCAAAGTATTTAAAAGTCGTTGAAAAACGGCGTCAATAACAGTACCACTGTTAGTTGTCGAAACATTTTGATTAGTGTTCATTTCGAGCTTGAGTTCATCTTTCAGAAAAGCTATGAGCGGCACAGCTTCTGGCAAACCTGAAGTTAACGTTAAAATCACCACTCAAAATCATGGGAAGCGAGTGATAGTTTTTTTTTTTAAAAGAGCCGAACCACCTTCGGTATACAGTAAAAGTACAAAATGCAGGAAATCTGTAATTTTTTTTAACTGTTTGATTCGGAGAAATGTATGCGACCACCAAAATGACAAGACTTGCTGGTATGTGCGGTAGACGGGCGTCTTAATTGCTAATACAGTTGGACCCCCCCCCCCCAGACGAGGGTAGCGAAGAGACACCGTCAAGCGCATGCTTAAAAATTAGAAATATTAAAGAAAATCAAAAATACCCGTTTACTTAATTAGTTTTTTTAATCGAAAAATCTTTTTTAATCACAATTAAAATATTGCATTGACAGCGACAGGAATTAACCTCAAAGTATGAAAATGACAAGCACTTAAATATTTATTCAAATAATTCCATATTACTTACTCCTATTTTTTTTAAGAATGATGAGCTTTGTCAGACGCTTAACAAGAAATATAATTGTTAATATATATAGTTAACACATATATAAATATATCCTCAGATTTCACTCACAACGAGCCCTGAGACTTTGACATTTGAGCGTAAGAATCACAAGTTTATTCTGGAAGAAGTTTAATAAGACTTGCTGGTATGTGTGGTAGGCGGGCGTCTTAATTGCTAGTAGAGTTGGACCCCGAGACGACGCTACCGAAGAGACACCCCAAGGCGCTGAATTGGTCAAATCAAACAGCGCGCGCTTCCCCCGACTTCCTGTTACGCATTTCCGTCCCTTTTCACGAAATCACTCCAACAAATATCCTGCATCCGAGAGTAAAGATGTCACACATAAAAAAAACATTTGATTTAAAGTTACTGGAACTTTAAATTGTACTTACTTCTACTTGCTGAAATTTTCACACTCTCAAAACAATTTCTTAACTATTAGCAATGCTATCAGTCTCTCAAATAAATCCGGGGGAAACAAATTTATAAATACATAAAGGGAAAAATTACGTTTTATTTTTAAAAAATTGTATCATTTATTTTTAAAAATTATTATGAAATTTTTTTGGTCAGGTTTTTAAAAAGTAATTATTTAAACACTCATTATTTATGGATAAACTTAAATTTTGCTTGAATTTCTGTTAAGGATTGGTTATTTGCACAAAATAGTTTTCACTCTCAGAAAAACAAGTTCTAACGAGGTATTTTTACGATGATGCTGCATTTTTAAATGATAAATTGGTTTAATCTTTTTTAGGAGGAAAATGGGACTATTTCACAAATTTAATACTTATTAATTTAAATGATGCTTAACTAATATGAAAGAGAGCTTTATATGCTGTACACTTGAGTAATATTTTTTTAATTTAAATATTTTAAGAACTATTTTAAATACAGAAGTATAGTCTTGTGATATAAAAGTTGAATAATATTTTCTTCCCAATTAATTTTAGAAAATCTAGAAAATTTCTCAGTTTTTGAGCTTTATAAAAAGCACCATCAATTTGTTTTGAATAGATATTGTGATCAAAATAATATTTTATAGCTATCAGTTTGAAATTTTTTTAAAAAATATCAACATATTCTAACAATACTGACAGCCCCCCTCCTAACATTAGCTTCGAAGTAAAAGACATTAATGAACATTTAACCGATACCAGTGACCACACAAGGGGGAGGGGGTCTACGGATCCGGACCCCTACATCACCCTTGAATTTTTTCCATTGATTATTATCCTGTGTTTTGAGTACCTAAAATTTAATTAAATATTTGCTATTAAAAATTTACTTCACTAATTTAATCTTAATTATTTATTCAGTAATTTGCTTTTTACAATTTATTGTTCCAGACAGTCAGCAAAATCAAAAGAATATGTTTGGCGGGGTATTATATGAGAATAGTGGGCTTTCGACCCTGATCGCCCCCACCCCTACAAAAAATTCCTGTGTGTGCCACTGCCCCTTACTCTAACAACAAAATAAGGACAAAACCTGAAGCTATTTCTCAATTGAACAATTATCCTAATATTAATGTGAGATGCATAAGTTAACAAGGGTTTGTGTTATTGACATGGCGGCTATGCAATAATACATATCAATATTTATATATCACAGGATGTACAAACTCATTTATATCCATATTTTAATAAACCTTAAAAAATAATCTACGAATATTCGATTTTGTATATTAAGGTACAGAAAAAATTAAAATTTACTTTTCCATTGAAATACAAATATCAAATACGTTTTTTTTTTTTCATGAAAATATTGAATAGTACAAATACACACACAGGCAAAAAGTGAGTAATTACATTTAAACACATTTCTTTTTATACATTTTTAAAACTAGAACATGATAACGATCTTTGAAGTACTTAAATTACAAGAAAAATACTTCGATTTTTTCGATCCCACTTTTTAACATTTGAGGATGTTAATTATGATAAAGGATTTGTGTATCTTAAATCAGATAATTTATCTATGTATTTTTAGTATAATTGAGACATTTTCAAAACTATCATCTAACATAGCAAAAAAAAAAATTCTTGCCAAGTGTATTTGAAATTTTAGAGCTTTACGAAATCCGTCAGAAGCATGTCAATATTTTCCACTTATTCTGCCAAAAAACTTTAATCCGTCTAAAAAGAGTGAATCCCACCGTAACGATTTTCAAGCGGCCATCTGTTCGATGGACAATTCCTCTCCCTATCTTCTCCCTCGTTTCGAATGACCCCCAGCCAAAGTGTTCGGCTTAGAACACTTCAGATATAAAGTCCCCGATTTCTAATTCAGAACCCCCCCCCCTCCCTTTATTTTAAACTTTATTTTTTGTTCTCTATCTCCCTGTCTCGAGATTTTCTTACATCTACCGAGCCCCTAGACATGTTTTCGATTTATTATTATTTTTTTAATAAAAAAAAAAGATCTTTCACGATCAAATTTTTTTTCTCTCAAATCATCAACCACTTCGATTCTTCCCTGTTTCCCCCAATTCTTGAAGAACAATGGTTCATGTTATATTAATGGGAGCTGCGTTTGCTATTTTAAGTAGTTTTACTGCTGAGTATAGAACTTTTACATAAATAAAATTAATTCCAGATTTAAACCAAAATACATCCCTAATTTTTTTTAAAAAATGTTTAAGTATTTTTAAAAATTTTATAACAAAATTATATCTGCCCAAAAAAAAGGTGGAAAAACTAAGAGTGAAATTTTATTTTTTCACTTGGAATAAGATCGAATTTCAGCATTTCATCTATATTTAAGCAGTTTGTTAATATTTTAGTTTATTAAATAAGAGTAATAAGTTTAGTATATATATATATATATATATATATATATATTATATATATATATATTATATATATATATATATATATATATAATATTTTAGTTTATTTATGTGCGTGTGTGCATGCGCGCGTAATAACATAAAAAATTCAGCTTTTCAATCAAAATTATTTTGAAAAAGCTACCAATGAGCATATTTTTCAGGAAAATCATTTACTTTGCAATATTTTTAATTAAAAATAATTTGAGAGGTTTCGAAACAAATAAATTTAAATCCCAAAGATAAAATTTTCTAACACACACGCAGATTAATGATAAAAGACCTCAATAAAAATAACTTAGTAGATTTTACAAAGTGCTCGAAATATTCTTCAATATGAGAGAATAAAAATATTTATTTCCTTACAAGGAAAGATAAAAAAAAAGACAATTGGAGCAAAAACTTGTACAATACATAGGATAGTCGATTTCTAAAGCTGAAGTAATTAAATATTTTATACCAAAAAAAAAGCCCGCGAGTGCTGTGAAAAAAATTACAGAAAATACTATAAGCAGCAGATAAGATTATATAAATATGCAACGAGAGAAAAAATTAAATTTTTTTTTAAGAATATTTATTAAGTATTTGAATTATATGTGATATGTATACACACACACACACACAAGAGAGAAATTCAATGAATTTTACATCCAAAATGAAACTTTTATTGGGTGCAACATAATTCATTTATACGGGCAGAGTTTAATTACACTCGACAGTGATTTTCCAAATTTTTGTAGAATTTAATAAAGAAATTACAATAAAAAATCGTCTCTATCCTTTGACAATTCTTTTAACCTTTTCAATCAAAACGATATAATCCTTACAACAATTAATTAAGTGTTAGAAAGAAAAAAATCAGACATTACTAAAAATGTTCCTCATATATTATAAAAGCTTTAATGCTGCTGAGAAAAGTAAAGTTGGTTATAAATCTTTAAATTCTAATTTTTTCATCCGACACAAGCTTTGTATGTGAACAGTTGATTATAAAACATATAAGTTTTGTGTGTTATCTCATTCAAGATTAACTGAATAACTTAAAAAAAACCGGATAGAATTTTTTTTTTAAAAAAAGTATTATCTGATAAAGCACTATGTCTATGTTAAGTAATGAGTAAAATTTAAAATGAAGTGCTTGTATATAAAAAAAAATTCGCTTATAAAGTATCAAAAGACATTTTAATCCTTTTACGATATGCCATTATAGAACACAGGATAAGCTGCAAAGGTTAGACAGAAAAGTCGTTCTAGATATCTGGTTTGGTACTTACGCGTTTTACCATGAACCAATTTCGCCAACCGAAAATACATCCCCAATTTAAAAAATGTTGCCAAATTTTGTCATCGCGATTATTACTGTGTTCTCAGGTGCGCGGGAATGGTTTCCACAATTGGCTGCATATTGCGGCATTTGGCGACGTCTTTTGATTTGACGAAATTGGTTGACTATATAATACGTAAGTGCCTTTGTTTTGGATTGGCAGTCATTATTTCGGAATAAAGCTGGAATTAGATGCTTGCTACTTTGGATTTATAATACTAAAATATTGATGAGATTCCATAAAAGTAATTTCTTGTGCGTTTCCATGATCTTCTTTAAAAGCAAATTTTCTGTAAGTTTGTCTTATTTATCCAGTCTCTTGGATAGTTCCAGAGTTAGAAGTAAGGTAAAGGTGTACTAAAATCTGAAGTTATTCTTTATCAGATAATCACACAGACTCCCAAATTCCCTAATCTATATTAAAGTAAACAATCCAGAGAGATAATAAAAACTGCAACTAAATAAATCACGAAGTTACAAATTAATCTGAACCCAAAATCAATGCATTCCAAACTAAAACGGTCGAAGTTCATAAACGTTACAATTGTTGTTGATGGTGATCTTCATCAGAGAGTAGTAAAATTCAGAACATCGATTTATCCCCTCAACTACATTCAAGAACATTGTTATATATTAAGATAATCATATAAGTGGTGCAATTCACGTCAACTCTGTATATTTGTATGACCATAAACTTCCAGAAATGAACGTGAAGTTGATGGAAGAAGTAGAATCAATAGAATTTAAAGGAATCTCTTTCAAAATGTAAGGCCAACCTCATAAAGTCTCTAACAGAAATCAAATATAATTCAATTGCAGTTGTACTTTTGTGCCTGGTGTGGATCTGAAAAATACACTAAGTGAATGTGGACAATCTGTTACCTTAAGTCCATCGAACATTAACCTAGATATAACCAACAACCAGCTTTCAAAAACGGAATAGCCCCCTCCCCCTTTGTAACGATGTCCGCCACTTATTCCCCCCTCTTCATCCATTCTTCCACCCTCTGTCGTTTCGGAAGTTCCCGACGTAGAAGACTGTCCATTTAACAAGTGTTTAAAATTTCAATGATGTATTGATTTTCGCTGTTCCCTTGGACTGCTTTTGAGTAGTTCTGGACCGGGGAAGAAGGGAAGGAGAGAAAATGTACAAGAATAAAAAAACTATAAAAATATAAATATAAAGTTCAACAAAAAAAAACTATAAAACTGGTCACAAGAAGTTTTTCAGTTTTGTCCACTACAGCCGGCTCCTCTTTCGTAAAAAAGACAGCTGCGGAATTTGTAACGGGCTTTCCAATTTTAAACATCATTTCTAGCTTTATTTCGTTCCTATCCATTTCGTTCCTCCTTTTTCTTTTCTTCTTTTTTAAAGCTTTAAGTGAAAGCTTAAGCTCTTATATATACTTCTCGTTGCGGCTTTAAGTCCTAATGCGAGTTGAAAATGTGAGAGACTGGTGGTCGAGGGAGGGAGTGGAATTTTCCACGGATATGTGTGTGTGTCTCTTTAGAGCTTTATTTATATATATATATATATATTTTCCAGGAAAAAAGGTAACACCACACTGAATTAGGTGTTTTGTATCATATATATATATATATCATTCTTCGAAATCTTTGTTTCCTTCGGTTTAATCTTTGTTATTTTAAGAAACTGCTACATGGTTAGGTAAACAGCATGTGGCAAAAATCGATACTGAAGGTGGTTTTTGAGGTAATTTCAACTCCTTTATTAAAAAAAAATATTTATTGGAATTTTGAAGCTTATATAATATTCTGTAATTGGACATTAATTTTAATAAATGGGGAATGCTGTTTTTTTTACCTTATGTCTTGTCCTGTATAAATAGGGTACATATTTTTCTACCAATAGAAATTTTCTAAAAGAGCTAAGTATTTAAAAACGCTTTAGAATTTCAAAGCAAAGATCCATAAAAAAAATATCTCAACACTCCATCATGAGTAATTTCCGAGGATTTTTAGACTGGAAGAAAAGATAAAATTTCAAACAGACAATTCTATTTTTTTTAGAATATAACTTTTAATAATAATAAACTTTTACAGCAAAAAAAGATACCGATATACAACTGTAAAGTTTTATTTATGCTTATAATAAAGAAAAATAATAAAATTCCAGCAGAAATTTTTAAATATTAAGTAGTGTTGTTGTGTGTTTCATTCTGGGATACATACGTAAGATAGATGAACAGAAACATACAATACAATCACAGAAGAATATAGACTTTATTTCGAAGGATGATCCCAGAATAGAACAGAAACGGTGCGCTGTTTCTATTCGAGACGGGAATCCATTTAATGTTAAAATCCGACTTTTTTTCCGTAAGATACATCCATGCTTAATTCGGGATTCGAACCCACTCGATAACAAGCCTAGTGCTATAGCCACCATACTGGCTAGGGGGCTAGATATAAAATAATTTAAGATTTCAATATTCTTCCGAAGCTTTTTCTGTAACAAAAGTACAAAAAAAAATGTAAATGTAATATTTCAACCTTATTTGTGTCGCCGCAGTATCCTGATGGTTATAGTCACGAGCTCAAGGCCGGCCTGTCATGAGTTCGAGTCCTAGTGCAACTGAAGATCTGCCGTGTAGAGAGGGCTGATGCACGTTAAATATGCCATGGCTCAATGTCCTTCCATTGGCGTGGTGTGGTTGTTTGAAGAAGGGATTCCAACTCAGGTACTATTCTCGTCATTCAACCGAGGCTCAAAATTACGAGGAGCGTTGCCAACAACCAAGTTGTTTTGACGTGCTAGTTAATGAAAAATAATAATAATAAATCACTTCCTCGTTTCTATACTTCTAGAACAATGCTAAAATTCAACCACAGTGACTATGTAGATTTTTAATACTTCTTAACTGTTTTTCATTTAAAAACCGTATATGTGTGTATGTGTGTGTGTCAAAAATGAAATGAAATATAAAGGAGAGAGAGAAAAAAATACAATTAAATTCAGAACGAAAAGTAAAAGGATAAATGAAAAACAGAAGGATTAAAAAAAATATCAAAATTGAAATTAAACTTTCGAATTGCGCTTTGAAATTTTCAATCGCGTTTTTTTTTTTAAATAAGGGGGGAAAACTATCAAACTAATCAAAAACAAATATATTATTTTCAATTTAAGTTGAAATATTTATTTTATTTTTAGCCTTTTCTCTTTCCTGACGATACAAAAACGCATTCATTGATTTTCTTCAACAATTTTTTTCTCGAAAATACCGTTTAATGTAACAGGTTTTTGAAATCAATTGTTGGGTTAATGACCGTGCTTAACCGGAAACAAAAGCTACATATTAATTTAAATACTATAAGTGTAATTAATAAGTTAGCAGCTTTTACGGTATATTTGTGGGTGAAACATTGTCTTTTATGGTTTACTTATTTTTTAATTTTTTATTGCCGGAATCAAACAAAAGGTAATTGAAAAAATTAGTACATTTTTAGCTTTAATTTAATTGCATCTTCTGAATCATTTTTGTCCTACAGGTTTTATGACAAAATTTAGAAACATTGTCTTTTCAAATGAAAATTCTTATATTTAAAATGTATTATTCTATTTATTTTGTATGACTACGATACGATACGATATTAATTTCTATGATTTCCCCATTTTCGCTATTATGTAATTTACACAAACAACAGTTTTTAGTAGAAGAAAATTTATATGTTACTCCACCGAAAAGTACTAATAAATCACTTTAATAAAATATCAAATAACATTATTTTTCGTAATTATATTTGAAAAATCAAATTTAATTACGAGAAATCTCCTGGAGACTTAACAATTAGCTCTTGGCTTTGTCGGAGTTACAGACTTTAGTTATGAAGAATTTTTGAAGTACAAAGTAAAGCTAAGCAATAAACACGTTTTATTGCAAAATATTTCTTTCTATCTGCTCATTACCTTTGAAATATAAACGCTATCAAGATACAGCTTCAGAAAAATAGCCCTTTTATATGTATTGTTAAAGTGATTTAGCATTTAAGTTCTCTAAATGTGTAAGCTCAAATATAGTTAGACGTAATAATAAAAAATGCATACATACGCAAAGAAGTACTATTTTATAACTGCATTTACTTGTAACTGTTTGTAATTAAATATAGTTTTCTGAAAATTATATTTCTGTTAAGAAACATTTAAGAGGAATTTTGAACATTTTTTAAACAAACATGATATCCATTTGCTTGAATTCATTGGCGTGTATGTGAAGACAAGTAATTATAATACAATTTCTTATGCACTTTATTTAACATAATTTTGTTTTCTAACTTTAATACATCACATTTAATCACTTTGAATGGTAGCAATGCGAGGGAATGGGGAGATGGGGGTTGTAGATCCCCAAAGGATTGCTGTATGGTGAAATTTTAAACTGATCACTTCTAATGCAATAAAATTTTATTTATACCTCGTTTTTAGAAGAAAAAAATTAATATTCGAAATTCCATACTCCACATGAACATTCCTTTCCACTAGAAAATAAACAATAAAGTTTGAAATTAATTTTGCGGTATTTTAAGTGGAGGAAACCTCCCCTTAAGAAAAACTTTTCACTACTCTCCTGAATGGTATATTAATATTCATTTTCAATATGTGAAACTTCACACAGTGAGTCATGTGTATTCTTTGTTTAATATCACATTTTTTTCCAACTCTTTAAGAAATAATATAGGAAAACTATATTGTTAAATATTTATAGTGATATGAACCTCTAATGATGTAAAAGGACAGTATGCAACAGATTCGTTTTTACGTATTTGAGTCGTCGCGTTAGTCTAGTGGTCATTCATGGGTGTCATTGTCCAGCCACAGGCTCGAATCTTGATAACTGATACGTGTTAAATCTGTCATGGATCAAAGTCCTCATGTTGCTGGGGTGGAGTAAATTCAAAGAATGGGGTGGTGGCTCCGATGTCGTCTCTTTCGCTTAGCAAAGTACCTCATTGTTTAGAACCGATGATAGCTCTAAATTACGAGGTCCACCGCCAATGATCCTTGTGTTGCTTTAGGGGAACCAAAACATCATACACATTCAAAGAATTCGATTTTTCAATTTTAGTATTATAAAATAATGCATATTTTTCTGAATGTAGAAATGTATAACACTTATAGGTTCGTTGATAAAATAACCTTAAAATATTAAAAAATAATTGACAAAAATGTAAGTAAATGCTTAAAAATGTTTAGTTTTTTAACTTTTCCCCCAAAGCATAAGTTTTTGCTCTTTTTGGTACACTTTTAAAAAAAACTGTTGCAATATATGGTTCCAAATTTTTTATACTTCTATACAGGATACCCGTACATATAGTGAACCAGTGGGTTTTTTTTTTCGAAGTAATAAATAGTTTTAAAAAAATAGTTTTATGTGTAAAAAAGCGAGAAAAAATAACAATTTTCAAAATTATAAAGTTTTATCAATTTTTTATGTATACTATTTTAATATTTTACTAAAAAAAATAGGTTCAATACATTTTTGTGTATTGTTTTATATATGTGAAAAAATATTTTACATATTTAAGAGATACTTTTTTAAAAAATATACCTAAACACGAGCATGTGTTATGAAATCTAAAAAATTATGTCCAACTTAAACTAAACAAAAAAAATATTACTTTTGTCAAAAAAATAATTTTTTTTTTACAAAATGATTAAAATATTTTTATTAAGATCACATAAAAAAATCTAAGCTTTATTGGAAATTTTTAAGGATATAGTCTCATAAAAAAAAGTCTTATTTTTGTCATTTTACTCTTTTGAGCATGCTCTGGTACCCTTAAGTGCGACCTTAATAAACCCTCATTTATTTTGCTTAGTTAAATGTATTCAAAATCTGATTTAATTTTAATAATTAGAAAATAATAATTAGAAAACTTTTAGAATTTTTTAATAATTAGAAGAAAAACAAATTTCTTGAAAAGTTAAAATAATTATGTTGAAAATAATTAACAGTCAACAAATTCTATAAAATAAGGTGAAAATAAAATGTTTTTGTGATGTAAGTATATAAATATTGTTATTATTAATGAAAATATTTCAAAAATAAAATAATACTCCAGGAGATTTGCCCTTGTTAAAAAACATGCATTTTGGGGGAAAATATAATAACCTTCTTCATTCAGTTCTGGCTAAATGACAATTTAGAAATCAATTAAAATATTTGTAGACCTGATGATCAAAATCAAAAAATTTTCCTTTGTCTGTCAAATACCTCAATGTATACCTTGCATCAGTACATGGGAACAGAAATTTCCTATCATTCAATCCTTTATTTAGCTTACAAAATGAAGACGAAAGCTTCCCATATTGTTTTTATTTCTGATTTTTACTCCTCACATCGACAAATGCGAGTATTGTTTTGCCAAAGAAAACAGATTATTTTCCCACACCGTGCAATAGCATCTCACTTCTCAAAAAAAAGGACAAATGACCTTTCCCCACAGCGTTCGAAGTGATTAGATAACAAAAATCTCGGATCACCACTTTGGAGGAGGAGCAAAACCACGTGGAACAACTCTCGGTGACTGATTCGAAACCGCGAAATTCTCAAGTGAGAGCATTATCCTCTCCGGAGCGAAAAGACGCCTTTAGTTTTATAGATTTTTTTTACTCCTTTTTTTGCTGTTGTTGTTGTATTGAGGAGAAGGAGCGAAGGATAGCTTGATGAAAAGTTCGAGTAAAAATAGGACATCTTAATTAAACGGAGTCGAAAATTAATTGCAATGAAAAGAGAGCTAAAGAGTGGAGTAAATGGAATCTCTCAGAGGAATCTTCACAGAACAAAGAAATGGAATCGATGAAAGTATCGTAATGTCTTCGATAGACGTAGGATATTAAGGGGATTGATTCGATATGTAAGTAGTCTGATTATCGATCTTTTTTTATCAATAAATGTCTTCTTTGTAAACTCTTTATCACCTCCTCTATTAGACGAAATACATTCAAACACTTAAAATGTGTAAGATATACTTGATTAATTGTTAGTTAATACCAAGAATTGCTTGAGGTCTATTGACAATGGAACTCAATTTAGAACCCCAGTCAAGTGACAAGGGCTGTGGTTACACTTGAATTAGCATCCCGACTCTCCAAAACTTCCACACTAAGCTAACGTAAGGACTTTAAGCCTCAGTAGGGGCTGTGATAGCCTAATGGTCATAGTCACAGACTCGTAATCGTTGTTGTCGATTCGTAGATTCGAGTCCTGATGTAACCGAAGAATCTCCATGTAGAAGGGCTGATGTGCGTTAAATCTGCAATGGCTTAAAGTCCTCACGTAGGCCTGGTGTGGAAGAAGGGAGAGTGGAGTGTTGGATCAGGTGTCATTTTCGTCGCTTGACCGTGGTTTAAAATTACGTGGTCGTGGTCCGTCATCAATAGCCTTTGTGTTGTTTTCGATGCAACTTCAATAAACACTCACTCATTAAGCCGAAATAGATTTAACTTATATCAGCCCATCTACACGGCGAGTCTTATAGTAGCAACGGGTTTCGAGCTAACGACCAGACAGAAATATCGCTGGCCACAAGTTCGCGGCCGTATAAGATATTTGAAGGGAAAACTTTATGTTTCATTATAGTTTTGTTTTTGCTTAATAAGCAAAAACTAGACTGCTACAACTAGAAAACACCCTTATATAACGCTGGAACGAAGAGAAGGATTGTTAAGTTGCAGTGTCTTTCTCCAAAATCGTATACCACACTATTTGAGAAACTTTGACAATCTTTTGAAGGCACAATCGTCAGAAAAATAGAAAACCCTTAAACCTCAACAATTTTTCTTACATTTGCACAAAATTGATATCATTCCTAATGGCTCAAAATTAATAAAATATATCAATTGATTCACTTAATTAACATAGTTGATTAACTAGTAAAGCAAAATATTTAACTGTATAATCAGATTCTTTTTCTGGGGAACAGTGGGTTTCTGTTCTTAACTCACGAATAGGACAAAAAGCCCTTACGTATAATCTTTTTCCGATTCCATCTCGGTTTTTTTTTTCAAGCTTAAAATCATCTTGCAAAGACGTTCTCAAAAAGGATTCCAATTAATATTATTGCATCTTTCTTAGGATAAATAGCTTATGTTCCAAAATTAATTTCAGTCTAGGCCCCTATTTGTAGAGATATTAGGAAAAAACTACTAGGGACCATGTACTGGATTACTTTATACGAATACAATTTGTAACATTTTCTTTATCTGTAACAAAACAAATAAAAATGATCCCGTTATTAAACATTATACACTAGTATATGACCCCTTAAAAATCTGCGCGGTTTTCGATTGCAAATATAAGCAAGCAGCCATTTCTGCCCCACATGAGGTCTCATGACCAATTCAATTTATTGAGCAAGAGTCCAGTATTTCTGCCCAATGAATCATTAATAGAATCATGGCTGAAGCCCACTGCTTAATTTGAAAATCACTGACTACGATTCTCATAACTATAACCATACGTCGTCAAACAATGATGGATGAGCTTCAATAATTATCTCCGATCATTTCATATCAGAATATTTTTTTTCTTTCAACTCATGAATAGGACGAAGAACTTTTACAAAAACCTTTTTTTCTCTTCCAGTACATTTTATTTTTTCCCCAAGTTTAAAATCATCGTGCAAACGATACATTAAAGATAAAAAAAAGGAATTCTCAAAAATTACTCCAATAAAAACTATTGCTTATCTCTTAGAATTGAGATTTTTAATATAAGCAAAGAATTTTCTATTCCTAAATGCAAATTTAAAATAATAAGCTGCAAATGATTGAAATTTAAAGTAGTTTATATTTTCGGTCTTCCCAGGATACTTATTTCTTCTTTAAGAAACAAAAATTCAAATTAATGAATATATAATTAGAAAATTTCTAATTTTAATCAAATGTAATCCACATCTTATCCACAAAATTGTCGAATGATCCTCATATAAATCTTTATGTACCTTGTTTATTTGTTTAAGTATACAAGTAATATAATAAAAAAAACTTTAAAATCAATTCCTACTTAGTCAACAAAGATAAATTTTATTTTAGTTACTTTTTATTAAATAATTAAAATTACTATAAATATGTATATACGTGACAGAATCACAGTATTAAATGGCAAAATAGAAAGCGATTTTTCTTGCACAATTTTCTATTTTTTTTTCTATATAGATGTTGGACTATTATTTTTGTTTGTTACTATTCATTCATTTATTAAATTTAATTATTCCATAATACAATAAAAATAAATCCCATTCTCAGAAATTAGGCCATCCTAGGTGGGATTCGAATCCACGACCTTTAGATTAGAAGTTTAATGCTCTATAGGGACACAACACGAATGATTTTTTTTTCATATAGGCTGTTGAACTATCATTTTGTGTGTTACTTTTTATTCATTAATTAAATGTAGCTAATGAATTAATGTTTGAAAAAACTGTGTACTAACATCAAGTGTCATTCACTATAAGTTTAAAAAAAAGTATTTGAACTTGAGTGGATGTATAAAAAGTATTTTATTATAACGATTGAAAATTTGAACAAGATATACACTGGTGTGCAAAAATTAAGGACGAGACGGTTTTTTTCAATATAACTTTGTACAAAAGCATTCCAAATCAACACATTTAATACCGTAAGATCCCCAATACGTAAGGACATGAGTAATGTAAGCAACACTTACTAAAAGAGAAATCAGAGGGATAAAAAGAAGCTTTATTGAAAAAGTAGCATGGAGCGCAATGCGACTGAAGGCCGAAACATCCCTGTGATGGGTGTCCAGCAAGAAATATCCGGTCTTTAGTAGGGGATATGATCTCCCCTGACTGCTAGCAGGTTTCACAGCGTTGCCCATGCTGAGATGAGGGTGTCAATGAGTTGTTGAGGCATTGCTGCGCCCATTCGTCTTGCAGCGCCAATCGAAGCTCCGGAATCGTTACTGGTGGTAAGGTACGAGCTGCCAAGCGTCTGCCTAGAAAATCCCATACATGCTCGATGGGATTGAGATCCGGAGATCGTGCCGGCCAATCCATACGTTCAATATCCTCACTCTCTAAGAGCTGTTCGGCAGCTACTGTGCGATGACATGGTGCATTGTCGTCCATGAAAAGGAACTGCGGACCATAGCG
>BMAO01021051.1:0-67856 GCA_019973975.1 Trichonephila clavata | reverse complement strand
AAAATATTTTTTTTCTCTAAATTTCTTAAAAGTTAGTATAACTTCGAAAGTGAACATTTTTGTACCAAGTAAAATTAATTTTGTAAATTTTGATCAATTTTGTACATCAGAATCCTGCGCGGTGTAAAATACTGACTTTCAAATTTTTAGAAAATTGTCCAATTTTTATTTTTTTATAGCTTTTTTAATTTTTTCTTAAATTCTCTGAAAATTTGTGAAATAATGTAAATGTATATGATTATCATGTGATAAAAGTTTCAAATAACAGTTTTGTTTTATTGCTAAGTTACATTGGTTTGAAAAAGGATGTTTTTTTCGAGTGCACAGATATATGTTAAGGGTCCTGAGACGCCGTAATTTTTTTTATATATTATTTGTTATCAAAAGCTGAATCATATGTTCCCCTTGCTTCTCTTTTAGTTTTTTTAACGGGCTGTAATGAACATTTTCCTATTCTATAATCTCTGACAGTTCCACACGCGTAGAATCTCATACTGGTAAGTTTTGTGAGGTCCTTCGGTATTTCAAAATTTTCACCCAATACATCTACACCAAAATCTTCCTCATCCGTCAACTCATCTGAATCTGGTGGAACTGTAGCGAAACCCGACTATTGTGAAAATTTCCCTCCAAAGAAAGTGTTCGGGGCTTTGGAAAGCTTATTTTATTTTAGTTTCTTAAGGTAAAAATAATCAATATTTATTTTACTTCATTCTTTAAATTTACCTTTAGTGAATGTTACAAGGATGAAAATTAAACGCCTCCATCCCTTTACAAAAATAATTTTTTTAAAGCCCACCTCCACTTTGGCATTTGTATCCATCAAATTTTATTTTACTTTTCATTGGAACCTTTTCCTGGGGGAGCATAGAATTTTAAAATGAGTTTCTAAAAATAGATATATGTGTTTTAGAATAATAAAAAACGTTCCTCAAAAATATCACGTTTGATAGAAAGTTTCCGGAAATACTTATCTCATCAGCAAACTTAAACTTATTTCCCCAACTCGGTGTCTCCCATCCAGAATAGTTGGAATCAATTCGATTCTAGTAATGGCCGAAAAATGCAAATCTTGGTCCACGTGGAACCGCCGATGTTTTATAAATGTAATATTTATTAGAGTATATTTTTTTCAGAAAAATTTCACATTGGACAGAAGCCAGTAAAATATGTTTTGCCATTGAAAAAAAAGTATGAGTAAAGAATTTAAATTAAAAAAGAAAGAATAAATTATATGTGGAGGGGGGATCGGTGACGATAATGAAGACTCAATTTAATGTACAAATATAATAAGTAAAAATTGCCTCTATAATTTGAATATTTTTGCGTTCTTTCAGCCAGGCATATAACAGGAAGAAATTGAATTTTGGAAGATCTAAATAGACTTCTTTAAGTTCTCTCTCTTAAGCATTAAGGTATCTGACTAGATAGAAAGAATGATTTTTAGGTGTTTGATGCTAGGGCCATTAGAAAAAAAGTATAAATATTGAGGAAGAAGGAATAATATATAAAACTAAAGAGTTTTTTAAGTTGTTTTTATAGCATTTACTTTATCCAACTTATAAGAATATTTTTTTGTGTTATTTGCAAAATAAAATTTTGAAGAACGATCCAATCTCCAAAACGATCTAATCGAATTTAATGAAATTTATAACATATATGATCTAAGCCTTTTAGAGTGTAACAAACCACAGGTTTTAAGTTAGTTACATTTAATCACATTTTACAGCCATTTTTAGCTTAGAACATACAATAATTTTGACGAAAAATCATTAACCTCAAACTTAAACGCTTATAAAATATTTATTTCTTAAAATAACTTTTCCCCTGCGGTTTGTGACACTTCAGACGAAATTTAATTGTTAGTTACTATTTACATATTTATTATACATAACTATTTACATAATATTTACAATACAGTTCGTGATTTCGGGGAAAGGGATTCACGTCTTCAAAGTCAAAATCCTTCAATAGTTTATAACAAACTCGTGGCAATATCTTCTTTCGTCTCATTTTCCAAACATGGCGACGCTTCCACCGCCTCTCGTCCTTTTATATCATGACGTCGTTCGATTCATCGAGCATCTACCAACTGACAGGATCCCAAAACACTGAGAACGCTCCCAGGCATGCGCAGTACAAGTAGTGGAGTGGCTTGGAAATAGATGCACTTCATATATATACACTCAATTCCAAAAGTTAAGCACGGAGAAGAAAATGCTGATTTCCGGAAGCCAATCAGAATTGAAGAGGATGCAATACGCTGCAGAGGTAGATGGAAGAATGCAAATATGTTAGGTAACAGCCAATCGTGCTTTCATGTCAAGAAAATATACAAAAAGAGCAGTCTTATAAGAAGCCAGCTTTATGAAGGGTTACAGAAGTTGATTGTAAGTGCTGATAGAAGATGTTTGAAACTTTCGTACTATTTGTTTTCAAGACATACGTGATTCTATGACTTCCAGAAAACGAATGGAAGATTCTGAGCGCTGGCGTGCTGTGGGGCGCATTGAAGCAGGACAGTCGATCACAGATGTTGCTGTTTTCTTCGGCGTTCATCATTCTGTAATTTCACGTTTATGGAAACAATTCCAAACAACACAGACAGTTGTCTGAAGGATCGTATGTGGTCGCCCAAGGGTTACAACGACCGCGGAAGATCGATATATTGCTATTGTAGTCAAGTGGAATCGCAGAGCGACCTCCACACGTGTGACATCTATGGTTACAGCGTCCATTGGTAAGGCTATATCTGCAGCTACTGTATGCCGAAGATTACATATGAATAGACTGTATGCCCACGTACCTCGAGTTTGTGTTCCTCTATCCGTCCAATCAAGAGGGGTACGATTAAAGTGGTGCTGGGAATATGGAAATTGGACTGTGTCTGAATGGGGCAATGTCATGTTTACTGATGAGTCAAGATTTGCTCTGGAGCCAAATGACAAGCGTATAAGGATATGACGTAAACAAGGAACACGCAATTTGCCCCAAAACATCACCGAACATCACGCATTCCGAGGCGGAAGCATTATGGTGTAGACAGGGATTTCATTAGGATACCGCACCGACCTGCACATCTTTAAACGGGGTTCTGTGACGGCTGCCTGGTATCGAGATGAAGTCCTAGAACCCATTGTGAGACTGTACGCTGCAGCAGTTGGTGTTTTTTTCCTACTTTTGTTTTAGTGGACGATAACGCACGTCCCCACAGAGCTGACATCGTCGATGACTACCTGGTGAGTGAAGGGATTGCGCTTATGCCGTGGCCAGCATATTCGTTCGACCTTAATCCCATTGAAAATCTTTGGGATGCTCTCGGCCGTGCTGTATCTTCACGTTTCCCACCTCCAGCCACTCTTATTGAGCTGGAAACTGCTCTACAAGAAGAATGGCGATTGCTTAATTCTGCGGTGGTTGACCACCTAATTGAAAGCATGGTCAGAAGGTGTAAACTTTGCATACAGATGAGGGGGATCCCATACCCTATTAAATCCTTTTTTTTCATTTTATGCTGTTTATTTTCACTTTATACATAATTCTGTTTAAGTCTCCAGTATGACATTATCTGATAACTTACAAAAATTTAATATTGTTTTCATTTATGTAATTATATAATTTTCGATTTTGTTTTATGTATAAATAAATATATATGCTACTTTACTGCCAAATTTTGTGTCAATCAAAGCAGTATTTGTTGATATTTTTGCATTTTACATCTTTGTGCTTAACTTTTGAGAGTATATATATATATATATATGTATATATAATTTTTTTTAAAAAAACATACTTTTAAGGGAAATTTATTACAAAAAGCTTTTTTTATTAAAAAAAAAATAAGTTTTTGGTAGATCGAAAGATACAGCGAGAATAAACATACATTATATACGTTCTCTATCGCCTTTTTTAAATATCAACTTTAATGGAATCGATAGCTTTCCTTTATCTGTTAGTGTGAGAGAAATTCAATATTGAATGAACAAGGGGAACACCCGCTGAAACTCTTCCTAGTGAGTGTTTACATTCGCAAATAATGCTTCAAAATCGGTAGTAATGAAATGCTTATCTTCAAATAAACAGATCCAGAGACCAGAAAACTAAATCAGATCTACACTGTGCCTGTAAATATTTAGATTAACGACTTTATTAGATTTTTTCCACCATTTGATTTGTACGTATTGGCAGCTCCTTCCTGCGCCATGACATTTATTTCTTCCTCTGTGTACTCTATCTAGCATATATTTGATTTGATTTTTATCGAGAAAAGGCTTTTTCTTTAACTAAAGTTTTTTTTAATCCATATATATTGTATAAGAAAGTGATTTGTTTACCCAGTTATTTAATGAAATTTACTTAGAAAGTAAAATATGTCAATTTAAGGTATCCAACTACTTGCGACTTCTTTTTTTCTAAGAAAAACGGAGATATGGGGATTTTTTTGTGGTTTTTAGATTTTATTAGAACATTTTAAGAAATATATGCTAAAACTAAGAAGATAAAAAGAAATTATTATTACTAATATGGGGGGAAATGGGTAACAATTTATACAAAAAATATCATAAACGGGGCCATTCTGTACCAAAAGTTTTGGACAAATTTTCAACTTTTTCAATTTTGATGTGTTGCTATGTTATTCATTTTTGAAATCACCTTCAGGGTAAGAGATATTTTAATTTTTACAAAAACTAGAGCACTTTATCTTAGTTATTATATGTAAATGCTTTAAGAAACAGTGAATATTTTTACATAAAAGGTTGTAAATTTTGTAATAAAACAATTATTGGTAATCTTAAAGTTAAAACACTTTAAATATTATTCAGAACGTGCACCAAAAATTTCGGTTAATTATTTTCAAAACTTTTTCAGCAATCGCTGTGAGCATCTTCAAAAAAAAAAAAAAAACACATTTCGAGTAAAACGCGTTTTAAAGTATGACATCTTTCTTAAAGTAATGGCATCTGCTTTTACTAGAACACTTGTAGTGTTTGTTCTAGGGAACGAAAAATAATAAACATGGTATTTTATAAAGCTAACAAGATGGCCTATAAAATAAAATCATAAAAAATTAGTCAAATTTTGGCAAAATTCACAATTTTAGGACAGTCGTATACCTTAATCTGTACTTTTAAATGCAAGTTCGGAGTGTGGCGTAAGAAAAAAATTAATCATTCAAGAGAGGAAAAGAATTTATTGGATAAGACAACCAGAACAGAAGCCTGTAAGAAAAAGAGCAATCTTTTTCATTATATTTTATTTTACTCGCAACATTCTTAATTTGCCTGTATATTGTTACGTTACTGAACTATAGCATATTAATTCTGATTCTGAAGTGGTGATTTCAATGATAAATTGTTACCCTAATAGTCATTGTATTTACAATCGAATGAGCTAAACTACGTATTGTTGTCATAATGTTTTATTCGGAATCCCTTTTCAAAAAAAAAAATTATCGTATATCATCAGAAGTAACATAAAGCCCATCCCATAAATTAGTTAAATATAAAACCAAATACACCCACATTGCATAAATTATGACTAGCAATTTAACGCTACACAATCAAGTAATGGTAACCTAAATTTAGGCAAAAGGTAATGTATAATTTTAGCCCTTAAGACTAATAATATTAAAAATGAAAGATGCAACTAATAGAAGAAAAACAAAAGCCTGCGAAAAAAGTATTCATATAAAAGCAATTCAAAAAGATATGAGGCAAACAATGTTCATCTTCAGAAAAACTATACTCATATAAGGATAAAGTAAAAATAAATATAAAGAATGTAGAATAAAATTTAGTTCTATTAAATTCGACTTCACGGAAAAAGAGTGTTTGTTATGAAAACATTCTGAAATTTTCAAGAAAGATCCTTTTAAGATAAATAATTTTGAAAAAACTAGAAATCAAAATACAAAAATAAAAAGGTGTTTTGTATGACAATTTTTGTCAGCCAATATCATTACTCTCTTTCTGCTTTTTTTTATCTAAAAATATCTCTTCAAATCTCGTGTTTTCTTGCTGCAATAGGATTAGCTAACAATTGCCCACCCATTTTAAACTTATATAGTTCAAAGCTAGATAGCATTTAGCTTTATTTCCATTGTATAAATTGTATTGAATTGATCAAAAACTGCGAACATATGTGAAATAATGTACAAAATCATTTCACTTGCCATATTTAATTATAAATTGCATATCAACAAGAGCGAGTCTTAAGCTTTAATTCTTATTCACTAAGATTTCAGTTGTATTATGTAAGATATAATTTCAAATATCATTGTGTGTGTATATTTTTTTCCAAAATTAGGAATTAATAGGAAAAATAATTCATTTTCGTATTTATCGAAAGCAGTTGACTGAAAATTTGTTTATTTCATTATGTTCACACAAAACAATGAATGTTTAGATAGATTTATTATCGAATAATAAAATAAAAATGCACTTCCACCCCCTTAAATTAACCACCCCCTTTCAGTTTAATTTTCGATTGCAATTACATGATGCATCAAAAATGTTTACTACTTCATTTTGCATATAAAAAGATATACACTATGTATCTTCCTTTTCAAAATATATTGGCTTCAAATTTTTAAACTTTAATCTTTTGAATAATCGAAAATTCCACCAAAAATTTTAAGAAAAATAGTTTTTTTTTCAAAGTTATCCACGTAAAATTCAACCTCATGCATTAAAAATAATTCTAGTTATAAATCACAAATTCAAAAATGATTGACTGACATTTATTCCTGTTCAATTTTTAAATCGTTGAAAAAGTATTCCAGGAAATTTTTCAGTTCTGTGTCCAAAATATATCCCGGAAAGAAAAGCGGAAAAACACGTCCTCCCAACGATCTAGAAAAGTCCCCCCACTAAATATGTGTTCATGTAAATAAAGTCAGCAAAATGTCTTATCTTTCCCTTCAAAAAACACGGCTAATCAATTGCTCTTTTGGGAAAATATTTTCGGTTTCAGTTCGCTGCTTCGCGGGTCCCTTTCCACTCAACTCGGCCTTTATGACTTCTTTTGATGCATTTTTCAGTTGCTTTCCAGATTTCTCCGGTTGCCTATCGCATAAAGTTAGAGAAGAAAGAAATATAAGTTTTTGTGTTTCTTATCTTTTTTGTATCCATCTTTGGAGTGCTTTCAGAAAAGGTTGTTTTTTCAATTGTCTCGTATTTCTTAGTTGGAAATAATTTGCGTCATAATGATGTGCTTGTTTCTGGTTTTTAAAAATAAATATCTTTCTAAATCTGAACACATTTTATTGCTTGTACTTTTGTACTTATTTAACTCTCATATAAATCTAATTAATATTTTCAGTTTATTTTTAGTTAAACTTTAACCGAAGAATAAATTAAATTGTAAAGTAAACATCTCCAATGGTTGCTGTTTTCTTTTAGAGCTTCTTTCCCTGTTTAATTGCGTTTTTTCTTGGAAAATTTCTCTTTTTTTTTTCTAGAAAATAATATTCATATGTCTTCTTAATTGTGTACAATCATACCATTATTTATTTCCGCATATTGCATAACTTTACCATGAAAGAAAAGCAATATGGATGCAAACAATATTTTTATTATTATTATTATTATTATTGTCATGATATCTTCTCCTCATGTTTGTTGAGGCGGAGATCTTGTTCATTATTGAGATTCCAGGGAAGGTCCGAATATAACATGATGGTGTTGTGTGTTTCATACTGGGATACATACGAAAGAGAGAGATGAACAGAACATACAATACAAATACAGAAGAATATAGACTTTTATTACAAACGATGATCCCAGCATAGAACAGAAGGAGTGCGCTGCTTTCCATTTGAGATGAGAATACGTTACAGGTGAAAGTCCAACTTCTTTCCCGAAGATACATCCATGCCTTATTCGAGATTCGAACCCGAGCTCACTCAATTACAAGCCGAGTGTCATAACCGGTACACTAGGTGGGGTGGCGCAGCATGGTGATAAGCCATTGAATCAAACTCGAAATGATAACAAGCAAGAAGCATCACTAATTTTCTTTTGTTAATCCAATACTAAAAATGAGTACGTGAAAGAAGATAAGGGTAAGAACCCATTTTATATTTATTTCAACCTGATGCAACCCCTTGCCTTTGATAACCTAAAAACATTCGTAATCTTTTTTGAGGCAAAGTTGCTTTGGCATTAATAAATTTGGCAATGTTAATGACACATTCAATTTTCTCTTTTCCTCTAAATCGTATAACCCGTTGTCTATTTATATACTATTCGGTAGTGACGTTTATTAGTATTGAGGCGTTGTTCTATCCCAAAGTGAAACCCGGTTAGAGAGTATAAACATCGCGGATAGCCCATTGTTTCATAGCTTTATCGTTATTTTAATGTTTGTTTAAAAAGACTTCGAAATTTTTATCAATCAATTCCTCAGATTATAATATTTAAACATGTAAGTACATAACCTAATCTCAGAGTTGTTCACAATTAAGGTACTTGCTAGCTTAGCATCTGCTTATATTCACTCCTTAATGAAATAAAATGAGAAACGCGCGTCACGTAGCGTAATTATTCAAAAGACAAACATTTCCTGTGTGCATCTCTCCTATCTGCATCAGAAATTCCTTAAAATTCTAGTTTTTAAATGTAAGTTATATTTACTGAACGAATGAGGCTTAATGAGTACTTTTTAAATTATTATTTTAACATATAAATATCAATAAGTTTTGCGCAAAATTCTATAAAAGACAATTTTATTCCTTGTTCAGTTATTCCTTATAATTTTTTGACTACAGATTGTAAGACTACAAAAAAACTCCAATATAGTTTAATTAAATCGTTTCAGTATTTGACTGATTGCCGCCAACTCCGTTAAATAGAAGTGTATCTGAAGAATATTCGTAATTATTTGGCATCGGCAACTTCGGTATTATCAATAATTGTGATTATATTTCCAACCCAATTTTTGATTCAGAAATAAGAAATATTATTTTCGGGTCCAGTATTAGTTTTATGTTAGTTTAAACTTCTAAGCCATCGTTAGTTAAGGTATCTGACTATTTTCGGAACCGGGATTTTGAAAAAGAATATCAGTGAATAACTCTTTTGATATTTAATGTTAGTTAAATTAGAATATTCAAATAAAATCGTTTTAAAAATAAGAAATAATTTAAATGTAATGTTTTTTGGCAAAAAATAAAGAAAAAAAGATATCACCGAAACATTCTCCTTTTATGTAAAATGCTCCGATAATAATATTTTGCCTGTAACATAGCTAAGACTTTTCTACAGAGTCTAAACAAGGAATTTTAGAGAATTAGCATTGTTTTTAGAGTTATTAGCAAATGAAATAACAACCGGTGTTTTTTGTTAAAATTCCTCTGCTCTGTTATATTAAAATATGAATAAATCCATTTCTAAATAATATATTTCAAAAATCCTTGTTCAAGCCCCTGTATAAAAGTAATAGCAAAATAACATGAAAAATATTCCCATTATTGAAGAATTTTTCATAAAAGGAAAATATTTTGAATATTTTATTTTTTCTTTATTTTTTTAGCAAAAATTTGCATTTGAATAATTTTTTATTATAATAATATTCTTAAAACTATTTTATAAGTATATTCTAGCTCAAGTAACTCTAAATATCAAAAAAGTTTGCAATTCATTTATACGCTTTTTCAAAATTATGGTTCTGATTCTATATGAAAAGTTTCTGAAAAACAGAGAAATCGGAGAATGTATTATTTTTTTGCTTTACAAAATGAATTAAAAACCCATAGACACCCATGAGAAAAAATTAATCAGTATTAAGACTTAAAAATAGACATAATCTTAAATGCATCAAACAGCTCCAAGAAAAATAGAAAAATCTATATACTGATCTAATAAACGAAAGAATTAGTTTTACCCTGCATGTGTAACGGACCTGTCAATTCCATTTATAAAATTCTATATAACTCTAATGTAAATGGCCAAGCGATGATAAATTTGCATCTTTTTTATGATTTTTCGTATTAAGTACGATTTTATTTTAAATTCTTGTAAAAAAAAACAATGTCAAGCTATTTATTTTTAACTGTGCAGAAGCTGATGACTATGACAGTAGCTTTCTTTAATCTCATGGCTTTATTTCCGTTTTCATTTATTCCCTCTTATTTCTACTTCAGCTCTTTCTCGTATATATTTATTCATTTATTTACATTTAAATAGTTCTCTTATCTTGTGTGTTCTTATCTTTTTTATTTAAACGTAAAAAAAAAATTTAGATATTTGCATAGTAATCCTTGAAAATCTTGACTTTTATCATCTGCTATACAATCTTTATCTGCACATGGATCAAGACTCAACACGTGCTATCACCCATTGTCATTTGGAGCCAAACAAAAACAAAACATAAAAAAGGGGGCACCCTTTCGACGAAGGACGAGCGTATTGTTTTCTAGTGGGGGGCGCCGGGCTGTGGGATCGGCTGCCATGGCGACGCAGCCGCAGTGCAGGATGCCCCTCCGCGGGACGCTCTCTCCCCTGAACGAGTCCCGGTGATCAATGCTCCCCCAGATGGAGAGATACAGAAACAGATCAAGAAAAGTTTCTTCTTTCTTTTTTTATTCAGGGGGTGGGGCGATGCGGAGATACTCTGTCTGCGGTTGCCGGGGGTTGCCTGGCTCATTTTTTTTCTCTTGCCGGGTGTGTGTGTACACTAGCGTTTCTTCTCTTGTAGTGGGTTCTTTAGCTTGAACTAATGCATTAACGATTATTTTACTGTTAGTCAAGACTAATTATATTCTCGTCTCTTCAAGATAGAATTTGTCATTTGGGAAATAATGGAGGATGTACAAATAGATCTAGAATGATATAGATAACTGTTCTGTTATAAATAAGTGTAGGGAAGAGGTGAGGAATTGTTTTTGCTCTGGGGCCGCATTAGAGAAGCAGAGAATACCGAATGACAGCACATTTTTAAAATGATAGCATTCATTAGTTAACTTTTTACCTCGGAAAAGGTATAAATTGTACCATAAAAATAAATAAATATTAGTTAAATAAAATAGTGGAAGTTTTATTTAATTTATTTACTGTGCTAATTTTATATCTACAGCCACAAGCCCGTTTAAGCTTAGAATCAGTTTAATAAGATTTAGGCACCCATATCGCATTTTTTTTGGCAATTATTTTTAATTCAGGAATGTGATTGCCTCTTCAAATTCTCATCACCGCTTGAAAGTTAATGTTAGCCGAATTGCATCCATATTTATTCCTGTTGATTTTTATATAGGAAAACTTTACTTATACAAGTATATAACGCAGAGATCCTTTCTGTCTATTTGGATTTGGTTTTCTGAATATCGTGGCGGGTCACATGAAAATTTCTTGCGAGCCACATATGGCCCGTGGGCCACTATTTTCCAAACCCTGGTGTCGAAAATTTTGATTATCTCAATCGTAAAAATATCCAACAGTTGTTCTGTGTCAAGAATCCAGGACTCAATATTCAAACAGTCCGCAGTGCATAAGCAAATCTATATGAGAAACAAGACAAGTCAAATGTAGTTGGTATGCAAAAATATTTTTATTCCAGAGTGAGTGAATATCAATCTCACTAGTCAGCTACTCGAAGCGTTTTGGTGACGGACCTCGTAATTTTGAACCACGGTCAAGTGACGAGGACGATACTTGAACTGACAACCCCATCTCCTAACTTTCACACCACACCATATCGAGGACGTTTGAGACTCGACATATTTAACATTCATCGGCCCCCTCTGCACGGCTGTTTTTAGCGGTACCAGGCTCGAACTCATGACACGTCGTTTAAGTTACCTTGACCACTAGGCTACCATGGCCTTTCATTCCGGAAGGCTGTGAAAAATTAAAGGTATAATTTAATAAAATTATATCGATATTTTAGTAACACAGTAATACTACAATCAAATAGCTTCTATTTTATGCACAACTTGTTTGATTTCTTAAAACTATAACAGATGACATTTAAAATGCGATAGACCAAATGTTATGGTGAAAAAAATTGGAAAATGTATGAAAATACATGATAAATACCTCAAAAAAAAAGTGTGTTGTTAACAAGGTTTTCCCGCACAGAAAGAATCTCTAAAATCTTTCTTATTCCCCCAGGAACTAAATGTATCGTTAGAGTTTGCGTGGGACGTATTCTCATTTTAACAGAGTTTTTCCTGCCTCCGCTTTCGCGGTTCTCATTTAATCGCTGCTATAGCGGAGCTAATTATGCAGAGGAGGAGGATTACTGAGCTTCGTTTAAAATGCAAGGCATGAAGCAAAGGTTTTTCTGTGAAAACTCTTCGAATTATCGTACTAAATTTCGAAAAGTCACCCTCAATAACCTAGCATGTTACATTTTGTATTATAAAATGCAAAATTCTACGTTAGGTTTACAAATAGTTAACACAATTGTAGCTATTTAAACCATAATGAAGCAAAGAATCGGATAACTGCTCCCGACAAGCGTCATGATTACGTGTTTAATAGTTATTTGATCCCATGTTATTCTTATATTTAATACTTATTTTGTTTAATACTTATATACAATACTTTGTATGCGAGTCGTCATCACGTTTTATTTCAGTGTAAATGAAAACTGAAAAACTATATTTTCATTTAAATTAAGCGTGTAATTATTATCTAAGTTTATTTCGGTATTTCTCTTTTTGAAAAGTATTATAGTTTTTTGGGGATGGTCTAAATTTCTTTTTCTTGAAACTGCCAGACGGAATTGTATTCAAATAATTGTTCATATATATTCACACTTATTGTAACACAATTATCTCGTATTTAGGGCAGATTCTAAGAAATCTATGTTCAAACGATTATTAAAATTTGCAAATAACACTATAATTACGCCCAGAGTATTTCAAATTTTAGTTTATATACATATTAAAGTAGTTGGAGATCTGTTTTCTTTTTTATTCTGTACTTTTTTCAAGTTTTTTTTTAAACTGCAAAACAACCTTAATTAAATTTAATGTTTTTCATCACAATACGCCCTCTAAAAGTCAGCACATTTTTACAATGTAGCATTAATTTTATTATTGCAAAGCGAGAAAAACAAGTATTATCTTTAGTGTAGATCAGTTTAATTTTTTCTATCAGCGCAGAATGATTAACGTGGAGTTAATGCTATGAATGTAAATTCATTAGCGTAGGCTTAAAGAAGAAGCAGATTCATTCCTAGCATTTCTTGAGAAGTCTGTTTGAAGCCTTATATTGGTATATCTTACATAGAAAATACAAGTAAGGTCATACTCCGGGGTTATTTTTATTGGAGTTCCCTGGTATTTCTTCCTGAGTTAAAGAGATCGTTCTGATAATAAAAACAAATTAACCTTTTCATTCTCGTTTCAAAGATATTTTTTTCTAATCTATAAAAAAAATGCAACCGATAAACCAACAAGTGATATAAAAAAAATTTAAGTCAATTCCTACTTTAAATGAATGAAAAGAAAGTATTTTATTAACGATTGAAAATGTGAACAAGATATATATGTATATATATTATATATTATATTTTTTTATTTTTTTTTTTTTTTTTTTTTTTTTTTTTTTTTTTTTTTTTTTTATATTATATATATATATATATATATATATATAGGGAGAGAGTGAATTAATAGTAGGAATTGAAAACGGAGCATGATTTGTCTGCATTGTTGTAACAATGCACACCCGGTTTGGCTAGTTTGGATAAAAAATCAGTTTTCGACGCCGACTTTGTCATTGTTTTAACAGTTACATCGTTACAACAATGGAGACGAATCTATGTTGGCGTCGAAAACCGATAACTAATTTAATTGATTAAATTTAATTAATGAATTAATATTTGAAAAAACTGTATTAACATCAAGGGTTCGCTACAAGTTTTAAAAAATGTATTTGAACTTGATTTGAAGAATAGAAAGTATTTTATTAACTGAAAATTTTAACAAGTTAAATATAGATATATATATATATATAAATATATATATAGGAGAGAGTGAGCTAATAGTAGGAATTGAAAAAGAAAGGAGCTCGAATGTAATCCTGATATTCGGATAACCTAAATAAAATATGTCTCTGTATAAGAATATCTAAAAGTGTTTTAATAAAGCTCTGAATATTTTTATCCATAAAAATAATATTTATTATCTATTGATATAAATATCTTCTGCGAAAAACTCATCTTATTGTCCTCATTTTCGTAAAGTTTTTTTCTGATAAAAATATGCATATAATTTGGAGAAAAAAATATTATGCATATAATATATATTTCCTTTTTTAAAACTTAAACTATTCTTCTCAAAAGTGAAGTAACCTCTCTCATTAGTCAAGTGGCCATACTGACGAAATCTTAACCATCATTGTCTTTGACCTAGTTTTAACTCCTATTGCTATTAAACACTCGTAGATGCTTGCTAAATCTTTTGAGGCTCAACGTACTCACATTGAAGAGTTGAAAAGACTTGAAGAAGGGGTTGACAAATCAGCATCGCCATCGGCATTTGACCAAGGTTCATAATTAGGAGATCCGTCGCCAATATCCCTTGTGATGCTTCAGAATGCAAAATAAATAAACGCTTCATCTTCCTAAAATTAATATTCCCCACAATCTTAATTTCTCCTTACAATTGATAAAATCTATGACATTAATATTAAATTTCAGTTCATTCTGTTTTTAGGTCTGAACTTATTGCTATTTATAAGGGATTGCAATTTATTGACACTGCTTCTGACCTTGTCTTCAAGGACCTTTGGATTTTAACTGACAGCCGTGCTTCTATACAGCACCTTTTTCGTTGGTCAACTGTTGGGGATATGACAAGCCTAAATATTCTGGATATTGTGTGGTTCGACTTTCAATGGGTCTCCTCCCATATTGGATTGAACGGTAACGAAATAGCCGATAGTTTGGCCAAGTCTGCCACTACTGACACCTTACAGGGGAGACTTGTCTAACTTTTGCTGAACTCTCCTTTATTAAAAGGATAGAATTGAATGCATTTTGGAGAATACCCCGAGCTCACTCTTGGTATTTTGCGGGAAAACCTCGTTGGGGTCACCAACTTAATATTCCTAGGGATCAGCAGACGACTCTATCTCGCTTTTTAGTGGCCACATCAAATCTCTTACTTTTCAACAGAACCGGAAAGTCTTTCCAGAGTGTCATAGGTGCGTGGCTGATCAGGCCTCCCCCCAGTCATATTCTGAATTGTTTGAGTTTTACATTTGATGAGGTTTTAGGAAATCCTATCTTATTTCTGGATTTTTTGGAGATTTTTGGTTTTAAGGAGATAGTGTGTAAGTAGCTGAGCTACACCATCTGGGATAAGAGACAACAACAACAAATTTCAATTCAAAATATATTATTGCATTTCATTAATTGTTATTTTAAAGCCTCCTTATTGAAAGAATATTTGTCCTTATTTGAAAAATATTTGTTTTTTTATAAAAAAATAATTTGAATGTAAATTTGAAAAGAAATCAATACACATTCTAATAAATCTCTCACTTGGTAATAGCAAAATTAGTAATAAGTGTAAATTATGCCTTTTCTTCTATTTTTGTTTTCGTTTTCTCCCTCGTTATTGCATTTATAGAACAAATTCAGGAAGGGGGGGGGGGTTAAAAAAGTAGTGGAAACGAAAGAAAATTTTTTTTAGTTATTCAATTCTTTCAGTAAAAAGTAGTAAAATTCATTTGTTTAGCAAATAAAAGCCTTTTATACAAACTAAAAATATTACACCACATACAGATTTTTTTAAGAATTACTTTTCTTTTCATTTCTCTCTCCTTTGAGAAAATTTCTAATGTTTTTTTTTTCTTTTTAAAAATAACGGTTGATATATTCAGCGATTTTTAAGTAACATTCTCCGTTTTCCATTTTTTACCCAGTTCATGAATTGGCATATATAAAAAATCAGCTGCTTAAAATATCAGACTTTTTCTAAGAAGATAAAAGTAAATTTCTCTGAATCATAAACTTAAGAATATATTTAATAAAATAATTTAGAAAATGAGGCTTGCATTTTTAGACACAGAAACTTCATCCTTAGAACGGTAGAAAAGCAATACTCATCTTTATCCCATCATAGTCATTTGGAGCCATGATCGAAACGATTTCAAGGGAAAAGCTGCATTCCAGATAATGTAGAGCGATTTAAAACATCTGCTGGCCGCCATTTTAGAATGATTTATTTTTTTACCTTAGCTACTACTGATCTAATTTAGTAAACATTTTCTTCTAGGCATTATATAAACGTGTCTGATCGAAAATCTTCAAAGTCAGCTCAAACTGCAAACGTTGATTCAAATAAAATCACTTCTTTTTTTAAACATGGCGTGGAATTCCGTTGGTTAAAAATGTCCTCTAAATGAGGTTCAGAAACACGTTTGTAGTAGACACGAACAAATAGTGAATCTGTTTTAATTTTCAGACTAGTGCCACTCGAACTAAGAGTGAGGTAAATTTAGTTGATATAATAAACTTAAGTTCAAAAATATATTATGTAGTATTATTTATTTAGAAAAGAATAAAAAAATGCAAATAGTTTTATGTAGGTTACGAAAAGAAGAACTTTTTGAATTATATTTTTTGGAGGAAAAGGGGCTTGGAGAAATTTATCTCATCATGATAACTGCTTAAAACTACAGTAAAGAGTTCAATTAAATAGAGTTTCATGTTTACTACTGTACCTTTGGATAATGTAGAACAGTGATCTTCAAACTGTGTTCCACGGAACCCTGTGGTTCCACTGAGGGGTTCCACGAGTCACAATAAGAAATCGAACAGAAAGTTATAAACGTGGACGCAAAATGGATTCACGTTCTTTATGAAATTTGTATAACCACAAATATCTAAAACTCATTCCAGCCCAATTTAAAAATTTATTTATATACAGGGTGGTCCCGAATTCATGGTACAAACTTTAAGGTAGGTAAAGGACATTGTATCAATCATTTATTGTATGGGAATGTATGAGCGTAAGTGACGTGGTGATGCACAAACACAAAAAAATAAGACACGAAAGGAAAAACAAAGTGTTTATTGAAAGCGTCGTTAACAAGTGTAATGTTTATAATAACTGTCCATAAGTGTTCAGCACATGAGCTATGAAGTCCAGCTGCAGCACACAATTCTGTACCACCCATTGGTAGTCGGAGAAAATAATCTGACGGATTCAAAGCTTGTACTCGCTGAAAAAGGAAGAGGTGTAAGCAATTTTCGTTTGACACTCTACAAAAGATCTGATGACTTACACTTACGGCGATAAGCAACAGCTTTTGCATTTGACTTGGGTCTATCAGTAACAACGTTCAGGATGCTTTCTTCCAGGCTTGGACTGCGTATAGCTTTTTGTCGACTAACATTATGTCTGGTGTCGTGGAACGAATGTGTTTCACGAAATTGACGATATAACCGCTGAAGAATTCTGTGATCTGTCATTCGTAGATCAGGAAACTGAGAGTGATGCATTCGTAGAGCAGCTCTGCCGTTACAATTTGCCCGGCCGTGCATGTAATGTATGTCTGCATTTTCGGCATACGTAAAGTCTCCCATTATAGACGTCAGCACAATTGTGAATGGCGCTTTCCCTATTGAGTTTCAACATATTGAACGGTGGCTAGACATCTATTGCCCCCTACCGTCCACACAACCAACCGATACTTCTATTTCTATTTTCTTTTATTTTCCCTGTTTGCGGCTCACCGCGTCACTTGCGCACATACATTCCTATACAATAAATATTTGTTACACTGGCTTGTATCTACCCTTAAAGTTTGTACCATGAATTCGGAACCATCTTGTATAATGTAACTTTATTTTGTAATACTTTTTAAACTTTTATTGTATTATAACAAAAGATTATTAAAACGATATTTCTTGAAATGTGTGCTTACTATTAGATTGTACATATTCTATTGTTTGCTATTCCAGGCTACACGAAATAATTTTATACTCTTTAGTACAATGTTTTTGTACAACTAGTTTAACTAATGGAAAATACTCCTTTTTACGTTTGTGGGGAAAAAAACACCTATAATGAAGAAGAGGGAATAACTTACCAACATATCAACAAATTCATCTAAAAAAATCAAAATTTACGTAAGAACAGCTCCTAAATATTTGGTTGTAATTTCAAGCAAAACACACAGGATTTCTCACTCCGCTAGGAACATTTTAATGACTACTTACTGCAACAATGGATTTGAGCGAAAAATATTCCCTTAATCGTGAGTGGCTATAAAAACAAAGTATAAAAAGGAATTAAACGCAGAATATGAAATGTGACTCATTCAAGACCTAGACTTCGACAGTTTCTGTAATAAAAAGGGAAAAAGTGTTATCCCAGTTACTATATATAAATATAATGCATGGGTAGTGACACTTGGATCACTGATAAATATTATAGTCAGTCAGTTATATTGAAAAATTACAATAAAATGTTTACTAACAAATACAATACTTTAAAACTGTCCTTATATAAAGTACCTATGAAAGGCTTATCTATTTTAAATATCATTTTAAGATATATTCTTCTAAGAGGTATGTGAATGCGTGGAATGGGATTCCCTGAAAACTCCTTAGAGTTCTAAGGATTCCATGAGTCGGGAAAGTTTGAAGACCACGGCTCTACACGACAGGCTAAAATTTTTCGCATTCAAATGTAAAAATTATTTACGATTACTTCATGTGCCATTATAAACTTCGACCTCTCCAAGACGTCAACAACTTTTCCCAGCTGACGCCGAGAATCGGGTGTTATGCAATTCCGGAAGAAGGGAAATTATGCATCAAATTTTGTTTTACTTCTAGGTCAAGGGATGCATGAACAACTTGCACATGCGAAAAAAGCTCATTGATGTTCTAGTTTTATGCAATCATTAGCTGGTATACCCGTTCTTCGCACGGGTAATTGAAAAATTAAACAATACAGATTGAAGGATAAAGAAGTTTTTAATGAGTTAATTTTACGTGAATTGCAAATCAAACAAAAAAAAGCTTATTGCATATCTGAGCTGAACAAAAAAAAAACATACTTGTTAAATTTTAAGTCTGTAGATCTAATAGCTGATAAAAAAGGATTCTTTTTATTTATGACACCCCTTAACTCTCTTCTGTGTAGATTTTTGAAAACACCTTCCTAAGCTGATCTCTGCTCAGCAAAAGCAATACATTGTTACGAATTTTGTGTAATGAACGCTTAGATTAGTATAAATAATTTAAATCTGGATTTTTAATACGTTAATAACATTCTGTTGTATTTATTTTATGTTAAAATTGTAATATTCGCAAGCAATACCGTTCCTTACATTATAATGGCGATTCAATGGAAACATAGCGAAATGTTGTCGATAGAGCCAAGTTGGCATCATTTTTGGTGACCCTGTTGGCAACATGGCGATTGATTGAACGGTGCAGAGGTTGCTTTGTTGTAGAGCCATCTGGTGGAGAGCTGCAGCAAAGAAGATAGCACAAAAACCATCTGCACAAAAAAATTGCATGTACATGCCAATTTTCATAGTGATCGGTTAAACGGTGTTGGAATGAATCGAGGTCAGATATACAAACATCCATTTATACATATATATATATATATATGCCAAAAATTACTCATACAAAGAACCTGATGTTATCATTTACATTTATAATCAATTTTTATTAGAAACAAAACTTAGAAATCATCTCTAAATAGCAACAATTTTTCGAATGTTATTAATATAACCTCTAAAAAGTTTCAGCATGTTAGAAATAATATCGGAAACAAAAATTTAAGGAATAAGAGGATAATTTAATAAATAAGGCGAGATTATAGCACAAAAAAAATCTCTGATATTCCCTTTTTTTCAGACAATTTACAGAACTACGATTTACAATTGCTATCTTGAGAGAAAACGTAAAAAATATGTTAACTTCTGAAAACGGAACGAGGATACAACTCCTTTTTCGAAAGTTAAGTTACAAAAAGGGAATTCTTTTTAAAAGCTCTTTTTTAGAATTGTTGAATATTTTCGGAAACAGAGAACTGTGGATACAGTGAGTGACAAGAACATCGCAATGGGAATAGCCTTCTCTTAAAATCCTTTCTCTTGTCACATTCAAGTCCGATCGATCTTCCAAGAGCCTTATGTCCTATCTCTACTCCTAAATGTAGGTATTTTAAATTAGAATAATATTATGTTTGCTTATCATTTATTATTCGAAACATTGTGAGGTCAAATGTTTACAAAATAGTTTTAAAACATTTTAAGTAAAAAATTCATTTATTTTTATAAATTTCGTAATTTGTTAACTGTAATTCTGATTAACAAAATAAAACCCAGAATGAAACGTTGGAATTCTTATGTGAAGAAATGAATTCAGGCTATTATTATATAAATTTCCCAACTGGATAACCCCAGGTTAAACATTTTATATTCTTCTTTGTGAAAAGTATTTGCTCTCTTTGTGTAAGGGGATCGTAAGGTATATAAGCTCCCTTATAAAAGCAATTAAAACCTGAAATGAACTGTCTTCTGATTTCATTACATCAGACAGTGCTCAAATCAATGTAGAAGAGTTAGAGTTATATTTAGGCGCACTCTAAAGCTGCACAAGAGCTATTGGTGATGGTCTTCGTGATTTAGAACTATGGTTAAGTGACGAGGGCGACACCTGAACTGGCAACCTCTTCCCCTCCTATCATCCACATCTTACCAACGGGAGGACGTTTGAGCCCCGATAGATTTAAAGGGCATTAGCCTCTGTACACGGGGGTCTCTGTCTTCAGCGATTCTTGGCTCAAACTCATGACATATCTGCCATGAGTCCATAACCTTCGCCACCAGGATACTGCGACAACCAGTGAAAAAGAGATATTGAAGAAAAAGAGGATAATTTGGGCTTACACAGTAAGCGGATAAATTGTACTCTTCTTTTTATAATAATTCCTACTCTGAATTTAATTGGAAATACTTTTAGTTTGAATTAAAATTTAATCATTAGTTCGTGATTTTCTTTTGTTTTAATAAATTGTGTCTTTTCACTGTAATTTTGCTTACTAATTCACTTGTTTTCACTTCAACTAGAATCAATCTTTAGTTACATTTGCAAAACTTAGATTTAGTTTAAACGTTTTAAATCAAAAAACGCGCGATTCAGTTTTCAATCTGTCAGATAGAGTTGGTGATTCAAATCTAAGCACTTTAAAGTTATCCAAGAAACATCTATATTTTAAAATTTGATGTATACTTTTAATAGATGGTATATAGATATAAGCCTTATGTTTATGTATTATACCATCGACCACAATTTTGTTACGCCAAAAGACATCGCCAAATCCAAAACTTCGCCAAATGCTATCATCTTTTCCACGCATGCGTGAAAACAAATACATGCACATGCTTCTTAGGCCCTTTATAAATAAATTAACAATGATTAATAAGAATTGGATTCAGTTTTTTTAAAAGATAAAATACGAGATCTAAAAACAACTACATTATTCTTGCAGCCAAAATGTAATAACTGTATTCAAAATCACGACAAAGGAGACTTCTTCCTTATGTAGACAATGCCTCATAAATTCACATTAAAACGAATCTGAATGCTATCGTGCTGTTTCACGATGCTTCTTGCTTTGCTATTTTATTTAAAAAAAACACCGTCTTTTAGATACGTATGTGTTATTATTAGGTTCTTAGATTACGCATTCTCTTCCTTCAAAATTATATCTCAAATTTTAATCATTTTTCTTAATAAAATATTTCTAATGGGTTACAGATCGGTGTTTTACCATTGCAGACCTAGTACATTCCCCGGGAGCTGGTATCTCTTTTTAATGCGGCACCCTATAGGCGGATACCAATCACCGCAAGTAATTTTGACACCCAGTTTCCTCCATAGATGGAGGCACCTGAGTTCGGACAATGCGAACCTGTACTAGGATTTAATTTTGCCGAGAGCACCCAAACTCTTACAAAATAAAAGAATAATATTACAAATTGTAAACAATGTTATTATTTTCGAGACTGCTGGTCAAGATTATTGTGTTTGAACATGCGCGGAAACAGTATTTCACAATTGGCAGCATATTGCGGCTTTAGGCGACATTTTTCATTTCGACGAAATTGATTGATGGTATAGTTCGTAAGAGTACCATTAGTCTGTTATCTATCAAATGCAATTGAATTAGTATAAAAACAAACTTACAGTACATTTAAAAAGTTTTGTGAAGTAACTGTAACCGAGACTAAGAGTAATTCAAAAATGCATGACAGAAAGTTAAGAGAACCACTTCTCTGGAGAGTTTTATCTCGTTTATTTATTTTTAAAAGCAGTAAATTGTTCTAAGAAGAGAATGTTTTAATCTTTTAGTAACTCGCCCTTCAACCTCAGAGGCCCAAACAGAGTCATCAACTGCGCAAAGTGATGTAAAAGCAGTCCTCAGAGTGGAGGAGAACTGATCGATTCTGTGATGACTGGGAAAAGAATTAAAGGACATTTAATTGTCTCTTAAAAGCAGAGAGAAAAAAAGAGGCGATGCTATTTCCTTAATGACTCCAGTTTTGATTCTTTAATCGCTGAAAAATTCCGCCCTCGGAGACAATGCTTTGCCACAACAATCTCTAGATTTATGCAACTTTGTTTATCGACCCCATTTTCTGTGATTAGTGAGATCCCTTTTTTATATACTAATTGATGAATCTAGTGCTTACGATACCTTTTTAAGCAAGTAATGGCGTCAAAACACAGCTCTGGGATTTAGGATTCAGGTGTTAGCCAAGATCATTTGTATTCTTGAAGGAGTCTTTTTTTTCCTTTGTATGTTAAGGTATTTGAAAACATTTTTATCTGATTAAATATGCAAAGAAGTACACACACACATCTGGGAGATTAGCTAAAAAACTGCTATTCAATTTTGATGATTTTATAAAAAATACTTGACATAAAAATTCAAGCTAAAATTAGTTTATAATCAAAAGATTCCGATAGTGAAAATAATATTAAAAGTTAAAACTTTAAAAGAGACTTAAAATTTTACAGAGTGTTTATTAACGTCACACTATAAAGCAACACGAAAGCTATTGGCGACAGACCTCGCAGTTTTGAGCCTCATTCAAGTAACAAAGGCGACACGCGAACCAGCACCGCCCCCTCTTCGAGTGAGTGAGTGAGTAAATATTAACGTCGCACTGTTCAGCTACACGAGGGCTTTTCCCCTTCTACAAACTACCACACCAAGCCAACGTAAGGACCTGAGGGGGACAGAACTCAGTACCTTCTGATTCGTAAGCACGTAACATACCACTAGACAAAAGTGATCACCTCTGCTCGGAGTCTATTACTGGTTGATGTAGATGATACCGCTACAGTACTCCTTCACCAGTGAGTCGGTGGATATGCAAACGAACGATATATTTGTAATGTCGGGCGTGTGATTTGTTGCTTCAAGTGATTTTGACGACTTTACTTTGCTGCGTCAAGTGTGTCTGACGGCTTTTTGGTTGCTGCGTCAAGTGAGTCTGACGGCTTTGGTTGCCAATGAAGAGGATAGAACTCGGTACCTTCTGATTCATAAGCACCTATTAAACCACCAGACAAAAGTGATCACCTCTGTCCAGTGGCTGTTACTGGCCCATGTAGATGATACAGCTACTGACCTTTGAATGCGAAAATTTATCTTTTCTTAAAAATGCTCCCGTTATCATTGATTTACATGGTATATACACCTTCTATTTTGGAAACATTTGAAAAACTGGAATCGTGTTTAATGAGCTTTTTTGTTATGTTCTTGTTTGACGTTATGAAGCTATAATCAAAAGAAAACAATATTTGTTCACTAAAATGATACAAAATTAATTTAGAAATGGTATGATCCAAAACCAATCCTTCTTTTAATTTTCTTTCATTTAAAAATCTTTTGAGTTAAGTAACGGTAAATGCTTACATATTATTAAAGTTTTAGTATCTTTTTCATTCCTTGTAGTGTTAATGTTGTAGACAAGTGATTATGGTCACAAATCGTGGAGAAGTTGCTTCTGGCATTCCATGGGTTCGAGTCCGGGTGCCGGATGTAGAAGGCCTGACGCATATATCTGTAGTGGTTTAAAATCCACGCGTTGGAGTGGTGTTATTTTTACCTCTTTTCAATTTCGAAAATATTCACGTAAATTTACTCAAACATGGATTTTATTTTTCCTCATTCTTGGTTGGATTATTTAGTTACGTCACACTTAGGAGCTATACTAGAACTATGGACTCGATTCATCTGACGTCATAATCACATGATAATACGCTCAACAAATTCCCACGTGTTTGGTTCGACTGAGTATTTTGGCGGAAATTTTGTAGATGCACATCTACTATCATATAACAAAATGAAATCCTTTCTTTCCTTTAACTGGAAAAAAATACAATTTCTATTTTTATGCATTACTGATAGCTTTATAAATGTTTTTTTGATTTCACATTAATATTTTTTTTTATTTTTACTGCAAAATTACATTTGTAAATTCTCTGAAAACCTATCGCTAAATTATGTTGCTTGGCGATCGATTCCAATCGCCAAAAAATTGACATTGACAAAGCCCCCCCCTCCTCTCTCTCGCGCTTTCTACATTTTAATTATTAAGTATAAAGGAACGCTCTAAACAAAGCTTAAATCTAATACTGTAAACTAAAACTATATGTATATATTTAATAACTATACAAAAAACAAATACTAGAAAATATATTTAAAATTATTTAGAGTGCTAATAAATTTCCAAGAACGTAAGACTAGAATGTCAGCAAAATCCACCGTTAGCACACAACCACAAGTGTAATACGATTATAGAGAGAGAGAACTGTTATATTGTGTGTGTGTTTACTTGATAGTCACGTTACAATCAGTAAACGATCGCAGCACCCTCTGATGATGAACCGACTCCCAATGGCAACTGACTGTAATTTTGAACCAAGCTCAAGCAACGAGGATGGAATTTGAACAGGCATCCCACTCACCAAAATTCCGCACCATTCCAACATGAGGACTTTAAATCTAGATAAACTTGCTCCATCCCCTCTACATGGTGAATCTTCAATAACACCAGGACTCGAACCCAAGACTCGTCAACACCGCCTACAAGTTGGAAACCATGACCCACTAGCCTACCTCGTCTACTCGATAATTCTTGAAGAAAAACATTTTTATTTAAGAATGAAATTTTTAAAACCCTTTCGTGCTTTCAAAGAAAGTTGCTGTACACTCTAAATCCGTATGGATACTTAGTTCCATTTATATAAACCGTTTCATACATTTTATATTTCTCAACCAATCTTCTTACAGTCAGAATCCCATTTCAAAATTAATACAGAGAACATTTTAATACAAAGATATTGAATGCACTAGAACAGAAATTCCAATTATCGAAAGTCAAGATTGAAAAAGAAGGCCTTTCTCTTTCTCCAAGAGATTACGAATATTTTATTATTTTAAAATACGCTCATATAATACATTTTTCTTTTCTTTTTTTCAGGAATTTTATTAAATTCGTGGCGTGATTTTGTGGAAAATTTAAGGTAAAGATGTTATATATAGGATATGTATGGGGTATTGAATTTCAAAGCATTTTTACGAATTCTTTACAATTTAATACATCATATCTTTGTAATTAATTTTTATGGGAAAAGTATATATCATTTCAAACTCTCGAGATGACATAAATTGATTTTAGAGATGATTTTAATAAATAAATGTTCCATGAATTTTTTGAAATGTACTTGGGAATAGATAAATATTTTAAAGAAATGAATTGAAAGAAAGGAAATTCATTTTCAGAAAGTAGTATTTATTTCAATCGATTTCTGCTTTTATTTTTATTGTAGCATTTTGTGAACGTTATATTTTTTCCGAGCATAATGTGTAATTGTTTTGCCCAATCTGCGACATAATATTAACTTTCCCTTTCAATCGGAATAGGTAATCGAATTTTATATTCAAATTTTTCCTTATTTTTCCATGATATATACAAGATTTTATCTATTTGCTAAAGTGAGGTATAATACGCATTAGATGTGATTCCTGTTCAGTATAGAATTAAGAAACCCAAGTATTTTGGTTGTATAGTCTTGCTGACTCTAAACGATACTCATTGCCATTGGTAAAAACGGCGGTAAAAAAATTATATACGCATAAAAAATCAAATTTGTGTAAAAAAGGTGTAAAAAGAGGCACCTCATAAAATATTTTTTGGTGCATAAAATTTAGAAATAGATTTATTCATATTTTCCTAATAATGGACTGCAATTTAGCCTTTGCGGACATGTGTGGTGACTGAGTGAATATTAACGTCACACTGTTCAGTTACACTAAGGCTTTTGGCGACGGAACTCGTAAATTTGAACCATAGTCAAATGACGAGGACGACACCTGAGCTGGCACCCCCCTCTCCTAACTACCACACCAACGGGAGGACGTTTGAGCTCTCGACAGATTTAACGTGCATCGTACCCCTCCACGGAAGGTCTTTAGTGGTACTGGGCTCGAACTCATGACATGATCCGATACCTAGACCACTTGGCTACCACCGGACATGGTGACAGATAAATTTGAACCATTTCATGGTGGCACCACCTAGTGGTGATCTCGCTACCAAATTTGGACGCTTGAATTAATTTTAATTCGATTTCTATCGGATGCTGAATATTGCTGTGTGATTTAATTTTTCCGAGAGTACCAGAGCCAAATTGATACTCAAGAGATTTTTTACATGCCACATAATCATATGACATGCGTGCCTAGGATTTTCGCATCCAAAAAAACCTATCAACTCTAGCCGGGATCGAACATGCAACCTTAAGCTTAAGAAGCGGGCGCGCTACCTGTAAACCACGGGAGCTGACGTTCTAATTCTATTTTAATATATTACAATAGAGAAATTTCAGCATAAAATACCAGTTATTTCATTTGACAGTAACTCCGAAAATATTGAAGGTTCTTTAAAAGAATCTTAGTTCTGGATATGTCAGAAACTATGGGTCCGTGGGTAGCCTAGTGGTTAGAGCATCGGGCGCCAGATCGGAAGGCCTGGGTTCGATGCCCGATGTTACCAAACACCCTCTGAGTACTCACATAGCACGTGCTCGTTAAATCAGTGGTTCCGAAAGTGTTGTGGGTAGTCGTAACAGCAACCACGGGTGCAGGGCCTGGATAATATTTCCCTCCCCTCCAGTTCCGTGCCTTAATTGTGGAGGTGAAGAAAGAGGGTGTCGCCATCTATCGTGTATGAACCAAGCCAAATCGTACTATCGCCTGCACGGTGCTCAAAGATAAAAGCTAACGACAGGCGTACACCTAGCTCCTTGCCAATGAATTTCGTGGGTCTCGATCTGACACCGTCAGACAGGTGGCATTAGAAACAAAAACAACACAGAAACTATAGTCAAAATATTGCTATTAGAGATGGATTTTATCAAAAAAGGAAACCATTTTGAAATTATATTTTCTTTTTTGTACCAAAATACCGCATTTAAAAACATTTTTATTGTAGCAATATTTTTAAAACAACTTTATATATATATATATATATATATATATATATATATATATATATATTCTAATTCATGTAACAAAATAAATGTCAAAAAATAGTTATTCATTCAAACTAATTTTTTTAAAATTACTGTTTCAAAATTAGTAGCATATCTTTGTATACTAGTTTATCCTTCTTCTAATGAATTACAAACTATTCTCATCGTCAGCTGTAACGTATTCCATTTAATGCATAAACTACGGTACTTAAGTAAATCCATTTCTAAGCTAAATGGTGGCTGAAACAGTCGAATGGCCATGGTCACTAACTCTTGACTATTGCTACGTTTGTCGCGTTTAGGATTTCTCGGAGCAGATGAAGACCCACCATACAAAATGGCTAATCCTAGTTAAATCTGTCAAGGCTCAAAGTCATCACGTTGGTGGGGTGTGGAGATTTAGAGAGGGGGATGCCAGCTCTGAAGTCGTCCTCGATACTTATATGAGGTCCATCGCCAGTAACTCTTCTTCATAGTGCGATATTAACCCTTTAAGGGCCACGAGCGTATATACACGTCCTGCTGAGCTGGTGCCTTTAGTACCCTGGACGTGTATACTCGTCCTTCCAAAGGAAGGACGAGTTTGGTTAAAATCAGTTACCACAGTTTGGTGTAAACCAGTTACCACTGGTTTGGATTACAACTTGACATTGATAGTGCTTCTAAAGAATTTACTTATTTCGGCGAAGATGTATGTAAGGAATTTGAAAGGGTATAATCCAGGAACTGTGAAATTCATAGTTAAGTAGTTTTTCTTGCTTTTTCGTTTGAGTGTTCTCTTTTCTATTTTTCATTTGCTGTCATTTTCGCTCACCGTGTGTAATAGGAGCATTTTAATTTTTGTACGAATGCACTTAATGTGATACTGGTTTATATGTTCACAACCATGTTTCAGGATGTATCACAGTACAAATAAAAAAAAGTTATAAGTTATTTATTGTATTCTAATGCTGGAGTTTAAATTTTTTATTTTTACTCTATTATTTTATCCTTTTTATTTCATTTTCTTTCTTTTTTAAAGTGAAAGTAAACAATCTTTAGGTGGAAAAAAAAAACACCTTTTCTTTTCTTCCAATAAACCGCGTAACAACGTGCGCCTGTCGGAAAAACTGTAGCACTGGGGAAGGAATTTCGTAACTTACCCTCGCCAGATAAAGGGTTAATAAGCAATCAATTAAAGGGAAGAAAAGGACGTCATGCTATCTTCCAAGCAAAGAAGTGTGTAGTTCAGGATCATGTGAGCTTAGCCAGTGTGGGAAATCATTTGCCAAAGGTAGTTTCCGACTATAGAACGATGTAGTAAATTTAGCAGGGGGAAAAAAGAGGACACTCTTCATTTGTGCAGAATGTGATGTCCTCTTGTGCATTGTAACATGCTTCTCATCTTTACATGGTGAATAATCACCATTAAATTTAATTTTCTTGATGATTGTAAATGGTTCCTTCGGAAGTATACTTGCCATCCCTAAAATTTAAATGTAAACATAAAATTCGACAAAATGGAATATATTTCCTTAAATGTCATTGCTTAATTGTTAACAAAACATAAACAAGTAATATAAAAAAAACTAAGTTGATTCCTGCTTAGATCAACAAAAAAAAAATATTTTAGTTACATTTTATTAAATGGTTACAATTAATGTAAATATGTATATACATGCGACAGAATCACAATATTAAGTGCCAATTAGTTTTTATTAATTATCATTAAGGTATCGTATTGTCATCCAAACCAATCGGGTCTATAAAATTTCAGTTCAACTGAATGCTTTGAGACGTGAGAAAAAAAGGTCTTTTGAAATTTTGACCCAAGTCGCTAAAAAGGAAGCCACGTGGCTGTATCTGTAATTCTTTAAATAATTAATTTCAGTCAATTAATTTTTAATTAATTATAATTAATTTATCGTATTGTTACCCAAAACAATAGTGTATAGAAAATTTCAGCTCAAATGAGAGCTTTAAAATGTGAGGAAAAAACCGTTTCAAGTTTTGACAGAAGTCGCCAAAAAGGATGCCAACGTGGCTGTATTTGTAATTCTATAAATGATTAGTTTTAATCAATTAATTTTTATTAATTATAATTAAATTACTGTATTGTCATCCAAAATAATCGAGTACATTAAATTTCAGCTCAATTGAGTGCTGTAAAAGGCATTTTATTAACGGTTGAAAATTTCATCAAGATAAATATATAAATATATAGAGAGTGTGAACTAACAGTACGAATTGAAAAAACTGCGAGAAATTCCGAAGAGAAATAAATGGCCCACGAAAGGGTTAAACAACCTTGTTTCCCGAGCAATCTATAACCCCGTTCCTCTTTAAAGAAATCCAAGATCCTAAGAACTAAATGGACAACTGATTTGTTACATTATCTGGCTTCTCTAACAATCCAAACATTCACACATATCCGACACACAATAGAATTCAGTTTTGTACGTGTACGTCATTACTTATACAATCTCAACTCCATTTTCCTCACAAACTATTCCGGGCCCTAATTGAAACCTTAACAACGGACACATTAAGCCAGGGTGTGTTAATAAGGACCACCGAAAGAGGATCCCCGTCAATTAGGGGCCGAAAAGCCTCCTTGGTGAGAAAATAATTTCTGGCCTCTCTGATAACTGCTTAGAGTAGCACATTGTAAAGAGTGTGTCGGAAACCCTATCTCCGGATCCACTCGTGATGCGGAAGATGAATGGGATGTTGCGGAGCGTGACTTCATCAATGGTGATGGAGAGAGAGATCCTGTTGCAGAGGAGGATGGGGTGAAAAAAAGGCCTCATCTGCATTTTCAGGGATTATGCGCCTTTGTGTGGGAATGGTGTCAAGGTAGGGTTGGGGACTGAAAAAAAAGTGTGATAAAAATTGTTGGGCATTGTCGCACTTACTTTGGAGAAGCTGTTTTGAATTCGTTTTTACTTGTGTATGTGTGTGTGTGTAAATTGCTCTTGAAGAAAACGTATACCTGTATTGAAACTGAAGAAATTAGAAATGCTATTTTAATTGATTTATTTTAAATAATTTAATCCTGGGTGATAGTTAAAGATTCATAAATTCCTGAAAAGACCTCTTTCTTTCTTATTGGCATGTTTTTTATAGCAAAATGTTTTAGAATTTGTAGTTAACTTATTGACTATCAACGTCACACTCAATAGCTTTTATATACTGTTTTTCTTAGGTATTGTTTCACTAGAAAGGAATAACATTCTTTAAAAAAAATTACTGTTGTTGTTACTTCTGTGAAGGCGCGGTGGCGAGTGGTCTAGGCATCGATCATGGCTAGCGTGTCATGGTTGATCCTAGTAACTAAAGATCGCGTGTAGGGGGGATGCACGTTAAATGTGAGAGTCAAACGTTCCGTTGGGTGGCGTGGTGTTAGGGAGGGGGTGCGTCAGGTGTCGTCGCGTCACTTGACCATGTTCAAAATACGCGGACGTCGCAAAGCTCGTGTTGCTAATCAGTGCGACGTTATATTCTCTCTCCTCACCTGCCCTGATCGATAGTAACATCAGATCAAGGCCCCCGAAATTCATCGTGGCTAAGGGCTAGTTATAAGCTTAACATTAGCCGTAGCTTTGAGCATCATACAGGTGACAGTATAATTTGCCTCGGTTCCACCCAATTAAGAAGTAGAACACCCTGGGGATGGTCAGAGGTTTCCCACCAACCTCTCCAGAGGACTTGAGCCTCGATGGCTATTTAGAGTACCCCCCCCCCTGCCGCAAAGGCTGTATACATTTAGAAAAAATTCATGCCGCTCCGAGATTCGAACACATGCCCTACAGTTAGTTAGCATCACTAACTACTATACAGTATGGGCGGTCAGCAGTTCATATATCACTTGTAAGCGCACGACATGGAAAGCAACTACTGGGAAAATAGAACTGACGTAAACAGAACCACTAACTTCAGCACTCACAAGTGGCAGGAGTAGCCACGTGGTCATGGTCACATGGTCGGTGTTGTCAAGAATCGATGCTACTGAAGAATAGCTGGGTAGAGGGGCTGACACACATTAAATTTGTTGGGGTTCAAAGTTCTCTCCTATTGGGCGTGGTATGGAAGTTAGGAGAAGGGTGATGTGTCTCAGATGCCGTCCTCATCACTTAACTCATTATGCTTTAGAATACGATCATTTATTTGTTTAGCAATTACAAATGCATGCGCAATAAACATTATCAATTATGCCCATGATCAATGCATCATCGATAGGGGTTGGTTCGCGATGTGCATATATATGTGTGTAAATGTATATAAGTTGTAAAATCACATAAAAAGGGAAGGTACATTTTGAAAAACAACTTATTTATTTTATGATATTTATCATGTCCATTTGTGTTTCATTTTTCATTTATTACTTCTATTTACAAAAATAAACTCCTTTTATAATGAGAGTTAATTATGATGAATTAAAAGATAATTTAAATATGAATAAAAATTATGAACCACATTCTTTAACTTTACCTTCTGATTTTTCTATGCCATTGACTCGTCAATAAAATTTTTAATGACCTATAGAAACCGTTTGGGTCTATTTTGAGGATGTGTGTGGGCATATTATTGACGGGTGCGTTAATTTTTGCCATTGCAATAATTTCCTTAGTAAAAGTAGTAGCTTAGATGACAGAAATTAGAGAGAAGTTAGTTCTGAATTCAAAAGAATCACATGTATGGCCACTAGAAACCTAAAACACTTGAAGATTTCTAAATCTTCATACGTGGTAAACAGGCTCAAAGTATGCATCCTTACGCATATGTCAACCTCATCATTTCACTCTGACTTAAGATATTGAGGTCCAAACATGTCGTATCTTTGAGAAACTATCGTCAGAAGATTAATCGAATTACGATTTATCTAAGCTGTCTTTCACTTTGATAAAGTTGCTTAAAGCATGATACCCTTCCCCATATGTCATCCTCATCATTTAACTCTGACTTAAGACATCGAAGCTGAAATGCGTAGGAGTTATGCATAACTCTTGTTATAGCATTAGTTCAATTAAAATTAAGCCAAGCTCTCTATTCACAGAATTATATTTATTTTTAAATGTCCATAAAAAGTCTAAAAATAATGTTATTACTACACAGTGGTTCTTTTATTATGTAATGTACTCAAGACAGGAAGTGCATTTTGTTTTTGTTTGAAAACTGCTCATCAATGTATCAAACCTCATTGAAGATAATTTAAAATTAAAAAAGGGAAAGGTTGCATTTTTCTACATATCAATTATTTCATTAGTAAATTATTCCCTTTTTGAAAATGTTTACATTGAATAGCGAGGTTGCTTCTGAAAACTATTATGCATGAAAATGGTTGGAAAAATTTTTTGACCTAAGTAAGCTGGTTTTCGAAGAAATAAAAATAAATTTTTGTAAATTTTTTCTACGAAGCTTTTTCTCATTTTTGGCTTTATAAACCAAATTTAGTAAAAACCATATTTCATTTTAATTAATTAATCATATATATTTCTATTTTAGAAAGTAACTTTTAATTCATACTTTTTTTATTTACATGTATCAGACAGTATTTTTAAATCCAAAAATTAAATTTTTAACTCACATATCATAAATATTAATATATTCTTAAAAACGAAAATTAATTTTTTTTAAAAAATGGAACCACATAATTTTGTTTGGCAATAAAAAGCACTTTTTTGATTTTTATTTTCTTTCCTATTTATTATACCTTGTTATTGATATAAATTTAGATTTCACATAAAACTTAACTGATGTCTTGGGGAAAAAATATTAAGAAAATAAACAGGCTCTAAAAAATAGACTTAATGTTCCCCCATTCGGACTAATTTCTACTTATTAGAAATAAATTATCAGGAAACAAAAAACAAGTTATTTATAGGGGGATTATACAATAAAATTAATTATTCAAAAACGAGGGAAAATATTTTTAAACAAAAGCACCTATTGTTAGGCCTACTTTATATTCTAAAATCTATTCTATCTACAAAGACAATTTCTACTATTCTAAAACTTATAAAATAAGCAACATAAACTAATTATTCTAATGTACCCAATTCAATTTCGTTCAGCAACTACAAGCCAAAATATAGATTATTTTTATTAATGAAAACAACATCATACCTCGCTATAATGTATTCCAAATCATTTCCAGTGCCACTGTTAATGCTTCCATTTACATTCTACTTAAGATTTGAATAATGTAACACTGGGTTACGGGCGACGAAAGAAATTATTTTAATGCGCCCCGTATTTATGGTGCTACTTTCCTCCATATGCAACCCAGAAATATTTCTTTCATTAACATTCCGTGGACGTCCCCGGATTACATGGAGAGGAACAGAGAGTAATTACTCCTTTCCGAGGCCTGGACCTGGAAAATGGGGAAGAAATCCAAAGAAAAGGGATTATTGGGGAAAATTAAATAATGAGTAACATTATTGCGGCACACTCTTTCTAATCTTAAGCGGGAATGGATTTTAATTGGTGAGAATTGTTACGTGATTGTATATCTGTGTTCTAAAACAAATGATTATTTAATTCCTACTATTAACGCACTCTCTCCCTATATATATGTTTATTTATAGATCTTGTTTAAATATTCAATCGTTAATAAAATACTTTGTATTCATCCAATCAAGTTCAAGTACATTTTTTTAAATTTGCAATAAATGAATGCACCTGATATTAATACAATTTTTTTTTCAAATATTAATTCATTAATTACCGGTGTTTGACGCTAACTTAGAATCGTCTTCATTGTTGTTACAATGTAACTGTTAAAACAATGACAAAAGTTGGCGTCGAAAACCGGTTTTTTAGCCCAACTAGCCTAACCGGGTGTGCATTGTTACAACAATGCACACCCGGTAAATGAGTGTTTATTAACGTCGTACAAAAAAAAATAAACATGAGGGCTCTAGGCGACTACCTCGTGATTTTGAACTAAGGTCAAGCAACGAGGACGACCCCTGAACTGGCACTTTCCTCTCCAATCAACCATAACCACACCAATGGAAGAACTTTGTGCCACGGCAGGTTTCGCGTACACCAGCTCCTCTACTTGGTGGTTCTTCAGTAGCACTAGGGCTCGAACTCATGATACGCTGTACGCGAGCTCGTCAACATGACCACTAAGCTACTGCTGCTGTGTTGCGCTCTAAGCAACACCAGGACTATTGAAAACGGACCTCGCAATGAATTATGGGTTGGCGTCCTGTTAATATTAAAAATTATCGCTTAAAATTATGTGGGATAAAGAACCTTTGAACGGAGAAAAGTCTAAAGTGAAGGAGAGATACTAGTTTATTTTTCATGTGGCCTGTTTAAATTATCATTATAACACTGTCAAGAACATATAATATTTCTCGTTGAAACGTTAAGGAAAAACACACTAATAAAAGAAGTACCTACAATTTTAGTAACACGAGAGAAGCATTCCTAAACAAAACATGAAGTGAACAATAATGGTGATTTTACAATAAATTAAATTATTTTTGTCCACGAACGTGAAGAAACTTCAATTATGGATAAACTCTTTTCTTGGCATTTGAGAAAATATAGTTATTCTAAATAAAAAGAATTTATATTAGAATCTAAAATTTAACTCTAACTCAGTTCAATGTTATCGGAGCAAAATTTCGAAAATATGAATTGAATAAGCATTAGTTATAGCATTAGAATAAAATACGTTTAACACGAGAACGTTTAAGACGAAATATCGGCTAACATGAAATAATACAACGGTTCCGACAAACTGCTATGTATTTTCATGCATTTTTTTCTCTTAATACGAAACGAAAATCGCTTAACACGAAAAGATTTTCCTTAATGAGCAAAATGCAGAAAACACGAGCCGGCGAGGCGGGATTTAAGACGGGTGTGAAATGAAAGAGATAATTTTACAAGTTTCGTAGAAAGGATGCTAACTTGGCTTTGAAAGATCCTCGGAATAGCCAGTGACACGACCCCAATTCTGCTTATCTAAGCTACTTTCACCCTCCACCCCTACAAACGTCACACAAAAACATCTCATCTCTCATCAATTGGCTTTGGATTTCTGATCGCAAAGTTAGATGGACGATTCTTACGAGAAAAGCGTAAGGTTATAAAGACAATTAAAATTCTTCCGTCCCCCCCCAAGTTATATTGAAAGCTTTAAAACTTATATATTTACCTGAAAATTCAATAAATGTCTTGCAGCCTTGTGATCTAGAGATAATACAAAACATGAACTTTTTCAACAGGAAGCATTTGTTTCAAATTATTTACTCGCAATAGAAGCAAGTGAAGATTTCTCGATCAATTTATTAGATGCTCTTTGATGTAAATTAAATGTATTCTAATAAACTTAATTTTTTTTGCTTAATACATTTTTTTGCAATATCCTTTAGCACGAAAAAATATTTCAGTACCCTCAGTTTCGCATTAAACAATTTTCACTGTATATAGTTTTAGATGCCCTTTGACAATACATTTAAAAATATTAATTTAATTCAACAAGATTCATAGATTAGAACAGAATAATTCAATTTTATTAATGCTGTTTTCGTGTAATGTGAAAGAATATATGACTCAAGTTCCGAATATTTTCTCTCATAAAAGAGCATTAATAATGTGAATTGGTTTCGCGATCCTGCAATGTATTTTATAATGTTACTCAATGGGCTAAATTCATGACGGTTACATGACACATGCAATCACGTGACCTCAATGGAATTCAAAACAAAGATTAAATTTGTACATGTTATAATATTTGTAAAACTTAAATAACATTTCAAGTTTTATAATTGAGTAGAGATGTTCAAGTATTAAAAAAAATTCATTGAAAAGTTTTAAAGGTTACACAGTACACTTTTTCAAAAAACAATAAATTTGGAAACAAAACAGAGTAAAAGTAATTTATGTTTTGTATGCAGATTTATTATTAAGCTGTGATTTCTGAAGTAAAAATTCAGTTTGACACCATTATTTTATAATTTTTTAAAAATTAAGAATTTTTGAAGTTTTTCAATTTCTTATAAAATATTTAATTTTTAAAAAGTTTCAGTCATTTTAAGTGATTTACGTTTCTTAGATTATCGCAAAAAAGTAAGCATGGTTTAAAAATCGTTTCCCTTATTAATATTTAACATTTTTCTAGCTTAACCTGAAAAAAAGCGCAAAAAATCTTTTTAATATTAACTTTATCATGTTTTAAAAAATAACTAGAGATTTCAGCCCTAAATCCATGCTAACTTTTAAAGAACATACGTTTGGAAATATCTACAAAAAATTTAAAGATTCTATCTTGAACAGAAAAAAGCCTTACGGATTAGAAAACACTTATATTGTCAAAATTAAAGGTATGAGAAAAACACATTTAAAGTTTGTAAAGTCAAAAAGCAAAATTTAATAATGTCTGCAAAGCTCTAATTTTTAATATGCTATTTTCTAACTTATGTTCTACATTAAAACACTTCTTTAATTAAAAATATGAAAAGAAAATATTTTTCTTTAATTCAAAATATATTTTTGCATATTATTGATAGCATTTGTTACAAGAAGGGATATTCAACTTAGTCTTAATACAACATTTTCTCAAAAGTTTTGAAATACAAAGTATTTATGTGCAAAACAATCTAAAAATCATCGGTTTATACATAAAATTTAGTTTTTTTTTCGTTTTTTCAAACTGGGGCAGTTTAGCAAGTTTGAGTTTTTGTCGCGCAACTTTAAATACTAAAATATGCAGCACTACAATATGTTTACTATAATGTAGTTTGATAACATTAGAAAAATATTCAGTTTTATCTACAGTACTTGAATTTAGAATACTTGTATTCGGAAGTCTAATTGCAGTATTATAGCTGATTTAGATACATCATTTTAAGTAGTATCTCTTCGAAACATTTTTTTTTCGTACCAACCCAAGAACGTTTTGGCCATAGCATTTTCTCAACAGGAAAAATTTATGATAAAGCTTTTAAGTTATATAAATTATTTTTTAAAACAAAAAAACTGGCTATGAAATCAAAAAATTTGGCTCCAAAAACTCAAAACATAATAAAGCAGAAATGATTTTAGTAATGAAAATGGAAATTTATAGCTATTTCACACTAAAAGAGTTGGTTGTGCTCGCGAAAATATTTTTAATTAATTCAGTTTAAGAGTGAAAAAGTGCTTTAAAATTAAACCAAAACCTAAACTCAAAAAGCTTCAAGTACCTTAAAAACTAATTTGTTAAATTTGGTGGCAAACCTTTTAATGATATGGGCCGCAAGAAAATTCAAAAAAAAATATTTTTTTCGATATTTTTGAAATTTGTAAGGTACTGTGCGGCCTTAAGATTGAAAAAAAATTCTCGTATTAAAGCGTGTACCTTTTCATCAAATCTATTTTGCTTACTAATGTGCGTCGTTATTTTTGACAAATAAGTTCTTTTTTGCAAAGAAATTTTCTGCAAGAAGAAAAATTAGACAACAGCGTAGTGCTTGAACTGATTGGCTGAAAACACGTGCTTGCTTTTACCATGTAACCATGACATCACGAATTTATAAACTGATTGGCTGGAAACACGTGATCGACTCACCTTCCAGCATCCAATCAGAGAGCAGCCTCTCAGCTCTCTCCCAAGCAACTTTCCCATCCGGAACATCAAGAGACGTACCAGCACCATAGGCACGCCTACCGGACCAGTCCTTTCAACCAATCGCCATGCTGCATCTCGCAGAATGAAGATCGCCACTTTCGCCGATTCCACATCGCAGAATTGCAGATATGGGATTGAGGGCTGCAAGCAGCCTGTAAGCCCACAGATACACCGTAATTCACACGTTATCGTAGTTATCTGACTATGGCATTTAGCCATTTAGACATTTTTGACCATGATTCAAAATGACGAGCTCCGTCGCCAAAAGCCCTCGTGTCGTTGAATAGTGCAACGTTAATACTCAATCACTCGTGACATTTAGCCCGTTATGTATGAATTAATCTATTTTTATTCTAGAGTCAAATGTGTTCTATATATTTTCCTTGATATTGTAATACTAAATGAGATTTTAAACTTTACATTTTCAGGTCCAAAACTGTATATTTTTTAATTTATCTAAACTTTAAGAATATTGCATAACAAATGGATGTATGTTAATAATTTACATCAAAAATTGAGAAATTTGCCTGGAAAGACTTTTCTAATTTGTATCGGGCTGTTTGATATTAAATAGAGATAGAAATAATATCTTCTCGATAGAATATAAAAAAAACTCAGTAAATAAAAAGTTCTGAAAGATTTATTAAAAGCGTGGGAACGGTGAAACATTATTATTCTCAGAATAAGTTAAAATGGTTTATTTTCTCAATTTTCAAATTTTTTTTCATATTATATGCATAGCTAACACTACTCAAAATATATGAAAAAAATTATTAAATATTTTAATCAATTCATTAAACTTAAACAAAAACTTATAATTGCAAATTATATTATTATAACTGATTAATGATTATTTTTGTTTAAATTTATTAATAAATTCTAAATTAAAAGAACGAGAGAGATTTCAATCGTTTCATTCCATTAAACTTAATAAGCCATTCTTTCCTGAAAGGTTACATTTGAGTATTTGTCTTCAATATTTACTTTAAGAGCAATTCTCTAATCAAATATTTTCCGAAAGACTCCAATAGATTTAGTTGTGTTCAAATACCTTCTCCCATGAGCATTCATTACCTAATCTTAAATCATTGATTCAACGAGTCACTAAAAAGTTCCGAGCTATCCTTTTTAAGTATTGTTTTACAAAAATACGAACTGGGACATAATTAGAAGAAATAAGAAGAGAGAGAGTAAAATTAGAAGAACTAAAATGGAAAAGGAAAAATAATACAATTCTTTTCTTCAATTTTTTATTTATTCAGCGTTGATATTGGTTTTTGTTGGAATCATTTAATTTGAAGTATTCATTTAATAAAATTCTTTTTATAGGGGGAAAGGGGTGTGATTATTCGATTACTCTCAATTGAAGTTCCTATTTCTTTGAATTGAAATCAGCATTGAGATGCAGGCATTCTTTCGTTGGAGTAGATAAATTTTAGAGGATTTAACTTTTGCAATTGAAATATTGTTTACTTATTTTGCTTCGAATATTTTTCTTCGGATTTTATTAAATATATTTGAGAATTATCATTTCGCAATACTAAATTTTATTACAAATAAATATAATTAACTTACTGCAAAAGCGATTCTAAGAAAAAGTAAACTGTCAAATGAATTTTAGAGTAAAGTCAAATTCGTAATTTATCTTCATCTCCATAGCAGCAATGTTGCTTAATTTTTCAATAGACTTGTTTTCAAAATTAGATATTGATTGCGTAGATAAAGGAATAAATTTTCATATTAATTCCTATTTGAAAAATTTCTGACTACTTTGAATTTATTTTTATACACTTTAATTTTTTTAAAGAAAATAAGTTTTAAGTACCAAAAAATCTTAGTTCTTTTTTTTTAAATGAAAAATTATTCTTTATTTAAAAACTGAGAGGGACACAGTATGATTCAATTAACAGAAATCAGTCGAAAATGCAAATAAACTGTTTTTAGTCTAAATTATTCTTTATATTATTTTCTACTATCCACAAATTTTAAAAACTCTAAATTTAAAAAAAACTAATATTATGAAAACTTTGATCTTCGTTTTTTATTGCATCCCAATTGAAAATAAAAATCTAAACTTATTTATCTCAGAAAGAGAAAAACTAACCAGTTTGTCTTCATTTAAAATGATAAGGCTTTTTTTTTTCTATTGGGCCAAATGATTAGATTTTTTCTGCCTATTGCCATTAGTATATGTAACAAAAGTTGGTATGCATTTTTGAATCAAAGTAATACTTATTTTTTAAAAATAGTTAAATTTAGAATTTATACATTTTTGAAAAAAATTTCAATAGGCATACTCAAAAAATGCATATTACGAGTATCATTGCTATGTATTAAAAATGTATTTTACGAAACCCATGCAACTTTTTGATACAAAGCTTGACTTACTTGCACATCAAATTTTATGTGTGCACATTAATTATTAAAGGAGTAGCATTTTAAAATCCTTTTTTTTTTTCATAAATTTTTAAATTTTCCTTCAAAAAATAAAATGGTTAGCTTTTTGTACTATTTTGAACATAAAAACAATTTGAAGTAAGTTTCGAACAAAAAAAAGTTTATCATTAATCGTTAAATCAAAGATATTTTATGAATCATACCATGCTCCCTTCTCATAATATATAATTCTTTCTATACAAATACGTAGGGGGAGAGAAGTCCTTTTGTTTGTGTAAAAGAAAAATCTCTCTTTTTTTTAAATTTATACACATATAATGTTTATAACTTCTTATGCAGAAGTTAGACAGTTTGATCTATATAATTGTTATATCTCTCTCATTGAATTTGTGGCAGCTTGCTATTTCTAGACATAAGACTTTCAATGTAAAGCTGTTACTTATATGATATAATTACTCTTGATTTTTTTTACTCTATTTTTATTCCATGCATAAATAAAACATTATTTTACCATAAAGAATGGAAAAAACAGTCTTTATTCTCTATCATATTGATATTTCCATATACATAAAGAACTTTATCCTTATCAGATAGAATTTCTTAAAGCAATTTTTCTTGCAACTTCTGGTAGATCATTATTACATAGTTTTTATCTTTATTCGCGCATTCTCATTTCATGTTAAAAATAAGTAGTGTCTTTAAATACACTGATTGATAAGGAATTTGTATACGGAAAAAAAGCATTTTAAAATAGAAAATTTTGGTGATATAATTATTGAAATTAATCATTCATTTTGATATTTTTAGAAAGAAAATATTCTCGATATATATGTATATAATCTAGAAACAAAAAAAAATTGTTTTTTCATGTATAAAGTAGTATTTTTTACAAAACTCTTTTCATAACCAAAAGTTTGTTCTTATATGCTGAACTAAATGTAGGAAATAAAACTTGAATTCAATGACTGTTTTAGGCAACTTGTTTGTGATATTAGGATTCATACAGTTTTAATGCATTGAACTCTGTATTTGTAGTTTTGACCTTAGCCTCTTTCTCTTTTTGTAATTATTTTGAATCAATTCCTTCCTATTGACTTTTCTTTATTACAATATCCCAGACTATATCATAATAAAACCCTCCTAATTAATAAATTACTCCTGAATTTTTATTAAAAAATTTTTATTTAGTGTAATTGTTATTTTTGAACTCCCCAACTTGGTTTGGGCCTCGGTAGCTTATTGGCTATGGTGCCGTACTTGTGGCCAAAGTGTCGCGGGTTCGAATCCTGGGGCCACTGAAGAAACACCTTGTTTCGTTAAATCTGACGAGGCCCCCAATTTCTTCCCCTTTGGTGTGTTTTGGTAGTTAGAAGAAGAGGGAAGTCCGCTCAGGTATTGTCCTCGGCACTTGACCAAGTTTCAAAACTTCGAGGTCCCTAGCCAATAGCCTTCGTGTTCCTTTATAGTGCGACGCTCATATAACTCTCTCTTCCATTTTGACAATTTTGCATCTCTATTTGAACTCATAGATAACTGTATTATGAATATCTTATTTAAACATGAATGCGTCGTCTAATATCTCTTATTTTCCATTAATACCTGAGTTTTATTAACGGCTTGTTATGTAACTGTAGATTGACCTTCATAAAATCTAACTTATTTTAACTCAGTGATTCCCAAAGTGGTCTATATTAACCCCCAGGTGTCTATGATGACCTTCAAGGGGTTCACGTTTGTGAAAAAATAATTTGGGGCTTCATGAGGTGTAAATGGGGGGAGGGGATGTCTACGACAGTGGCTCATTCAGATCATGATTTTAATTTTTTTTAAAATTAATGTGACATGAAAACCAGATTTTACCTATTGAACAGATTTGTTTACCAAATTTAATGAGGTTAATTTGAAGTTACTATGATGGATAATGCTTTGACTATCGTAATTTCCACAGTTGGCAAGGAATTCATTTGCTCACATTGAAGAAAAAATGTCATATAACAAGAAGAACTGATCGGAATAGGCAGTAAAGGAGATCTTAAAGTAAAATTTAGGAACGAAATTTTGTAATTTTGGCTTTAAAAAGACATACCTGTTATTTATCCCAAATTATGAAGTACTGTGAGAAAGCTCATAATTGTGTGTGTTTTTCCTAATTGAGATTTTCTGCACTGTTGACAATACCCAAAATAAAAAAAGAAAGAATGAATGCAAAAGACTGGATACTACTAAGGAGGTAACTAATTTAGAGTGAGTTAAACCTGACAAGATTGATGCCAAATGTTGAAACTTTGTTATTAAAGCACCAGATTCATCACTCTCATTATATAACATTTGCTTACTTATCAGTTATTTTATGTATTAATTACATTTTAATTTAATTAACATGTGATTCTTAAGTTTTTTAAACACTATACATCAGCACAGTTAGAAATTTAAACCTTTTAAAGTAAGCGTCAAAATATATTTAAGTTGATAAATTTGTAAAAATTCAATATAAAAAAAGTAAAAGCTGACTGAAAACTGAAAAACACGATAAGGGTCTATGAGACAAAAAGTTTGGGAACCTCCGTTCTAAATTCTTATAATGTTTTTTTTTATTTATTTATTTCTAATCGGCTGTGTAAAGTAATAATAATAACTGTAATGTAGATCTTGAAAAGTCTTAAACCTTAGTAAACATATATAAATAGGCATGGAAAAATAAGTATGTGGCTTATAGTCTTTACTCTTACTAAATACGTCAATATTGAAAAGAACGATGTGTCCCCAAATTTTTCAATCTAGCGATAACCTGCTGCTAATTTTTCCCAATGTAGACCAACATAAAGTCTATGAATCAAGCTAAATAGAGCGAAACCTGTTAAGTAAACAGATCCACGTGTCTTGAACTGATTATTCCTAAAAGAAATTCAATCTTACGCAAATACTGAACACGATTCCTCTCCCATGCAATGAAAGTTGTGGCTACGGTAGCCGAGTAGAGTCATGGTTGGGAACTCGTGTCTTCCATTGTCGAGTTGTTGGTTGGAATCCTGATGCCACTGAAAATTTGCCATGTAAATGGGCCGTTGCACGTTAAATTGGTCGAGACTCATAGTCCTTACAGTGATGGGTTATTGCAGTTTAGAGGAGCGCCCGCGGTAGCCTAGTGGTTAAGGTAACGGACTCGTGGCTGGCGTGTCATGAGTTGGAGCCTAGCACCTCTGAAGACCCTCCACGTAGAGGGGCGATGCCCGTTAAATATGTTGAGGCTCAAACGTCCTCCCGTTGGTGTAGAAGTTAGGAGAAGGGGTGCCAACTCACACTAGCACCAATCACTGGCTGTCAGTCTTCATCACTGGACCATGGTTCAAAATTTCAAAGTCCGTTGACAGGAAGTGGTAGCGTCAATTGAAAAAAAATATATTTTAAATGTTTTCTATCTTTCTTTTGTCTTTGGCCCTGTACGGTGAATTTGTGTTGGATAATATTACTATTTCTGATGTATTTGTAAGAATTTTGGAATAATGTATTTCCTTTTTTTTCCTTCTCTTACGCTTTATGTTTTCTCTTTTATTAGTTTTCGTTTTGTACATTTGTGTTATGTAATTACGTATGTATATCGAGCAGTTACCTTTAATTTGTATTGTGTAATTTTACTGTGTACCTCTGTTAAAAATATAAACTTTTGTTTTGTTCAATAATGACTGGACGTGGGGTGGTTGTTTCTCAGAGAATCAGTTTCTAGTTTTAAATCCTTTTCGGGTGAGTTCGGTCCCCTTGAACATGCTGTCAATAGCCCTCTTGTAGCTTCAAAGGGCAATTTTTTTTAAAAAAATCAATTAATCGAAAAAAAATAACTTTCCAATCACAACCAACAATTTGTTTTCCTATCATATTGAAAACATTCTAAATTTTTCTTCTTTTTTCTTTCAAATGAGGCTGCGGATTGGTAATTGTCATTCCAAATTACTAATCCTAGAAATTTAACCTATTATTTTAAATATACAACATAAAATCTGTACTATTAACAAAATTTCAATCGAAATTGTGAAATTTGTAACCTTAACCCTTAAATTTAAAATAACCCATTTTAAATCCCAGTTAAAGATCTTACACACAAAACTAAACCGAAAAAGTCAATCTGTCGCTTCAACAGACAAGGTATCCGCAAATGTTGAATCCTTTAATAATCATTTCATTCTCTCTACATACAGCACAACAACATTTCTTTCTAAAGAATACCCGTAACACTAAGTTAAAAAATTATACAAAAGAACTAGCGATAATTTTGTGCCAAAGGAATGTTCTCTTGAATCCTGAATATATATACGTCCATGAAATCTAACCTCTAAAAAAAATACTAAAAAAGAAATATCAATCAATTTGACAATCTAATAAACGAATCCACATTTGGGATATCCCAAGTCATTAAATAGTCGGTTTTTACCTTTTGCATATAAGCAGCACATCTTGCTCCTGAAAGGACGTTAACAGCACCAAACAAACCGATTAATCCATCTCACAAACAAGAGGACATCTCTCAGTGTTAAATCCCATGGATCTTCCCTCTCTTCTAAATATCGGACACGACATCTTATCGCCCAAAAGAAGAGACAAGAAGAAAAAAGTACCAGAAGAGAGATCTGGGGGTCAGCAAGAAGTCTGGGGCGACCTTCACCTCTTTTACTAATCGATCCCCACAGAGATAGCTCGCCGGCATCAAAACAAACCGGAATACACATGCGCGTCACCTCTTGCGTCGTCATCTCCATGACAACCATGGCTGGCGAACAACCTGATGCTTTGTTGTCTTTCTTCCGATGGAGAGCTACTGTGTCGAAACCGACATGGCTTTATTGAATCTGGCTGCTTAAGGCGCCCTGTTGGGGAAAGGGGTAGACCGGATTATTAATAGTCTTCAATGGATCGTCTGCGTCGGATTACGGGGTGCGAAGGTGTAAAACATACTTTTTTAATACATTTCAAAATGATAATTAATTATGTAATATTCTTAAGGGAATGTGCACAGTTTTTTTTAATAGACATATCTGAAAATTTATGTTCATAAAGGAATATTGATTGCATACAATGTCGGGATTGGGATTATTAACGCACAAAGGCTACATACAAAGCAGAATCATTTGTTTGGTTGAACTGCGGGATATTTTCATTTAATGATTAATGCTCTCTTTGCCTTGCTTTCTTTTTAATAATGCCTGGATTATTATTGAATATATAGATCTGTCTAAGTGATATATCGTTTTATCAACAATGTTAAACAAATAATTTATAAACTTGTATTTTAAAATATAGTTAAAGGAAAATATAGATACCTTAGAGCCGATATATATCATGTCAAAGTAAAACAATATAAAATCTTTCTACATTTTATTTGCATAATTTTATTCATAGAACATTCCAAATCTATTTTTTTCTAATTATTTAGCTTTAATTTTACCAGATGATAATAAAATGTGATGTTTTTTTTTAATTTTACAAACGAAAATTTATGTATATTGTTTATAGCAACTTAATTATTTAGCACAAGGATTGACAATTGTTTTAGCTCATGCAGATGATACTGAAAAGCCCTCCTCTCTCTCTTTTTAAAATGATTGCTTTCATTATTTACCTTTGTATCTTAGAAAAGTTATAAGTTTTTTTTTTTATTGAGAACATTTATAAACCTCGTGCACCACACAATGTATCACACGGGGGCTTACAGCACAAAGAAAAGAAGGAAGGATTACAACACAAACATCCATGCCTTATCCGGGATTCGAGCGCAGGCCCTACGACACCGTAGTCAGCGTTACTAACCACTATACCGGATGGGTGGCAAAAGTTATAAATTTACCATAAAAATCTCTCTCAATAAATTTTTGTTAAATAAAATAATGTGGTAGTTCTATTCAATTTATTTAATGTGCTAATTTCATATCTATAGAAGCACATTTAATTTTAGAGTTAGTTTAATGAGACAAGTGTTCCTATCAGATTTTTCTACAAATTTTTTGAAATCCGGAATGAAATTGCTTGTTGAAATTCTTATCAAAGTCTGCAATTTAATGTCATTTGTTGTAATAGCATCTTTATTTACTCTTGTTGATCTTCCTGCAAGTAAAAATTTGTTCAAAAATATATGTCGACACAAATATAGAGAATATTTTCTTTCTATTTGGTTTACTTACTGTCTTTACCATCCACTTTTTGCCCACCCCTGATCTAGCGGAAAGAGATAGAAAAGCAGGAGTAATGTTATCTTTCATAGGACTTTTCAGGAATTATAATTCTTATAAAAATATAAATTAAGAAAGGAAAATAAAAGAATTCATTTACTCTTAATAAGTCTTATCATTTTTATTTTATTCAACTATATTATTGATAAAAAACACACGTAAGGACATCTTTAAAATCTTCCATCAATTTTTTCTGTTAATGTTTTGTATGACCTTCCTTTGCAGATAATTAATGTTTGAAAAATATAATTTTCTGCATAAAAGAGGGATTTTGAAAATTAAACGGGTAAACACATTCTTCAGAAAGATGGTTTAACTTTTAAAGTATTCAGGAAAACCCTCAATACAGTAGAACGTCGTTAATCCGAACGCTTATTATCCGGAGCATTAAATATCCGGACCAAAGTTCGGATACGTTTCCGAACAGTGTAATGCTCAGCAGTTGTTTTGCGTGAGGCCAAAAGTGACGGGAAAACCCAAGGTGAGGGATATTTGGGGAATTTCAATCGTGTGATTTGGTAAACATCTGCGCCGAATATTAGGTCAGTTTGTTTCCAAGTGATGGGGTGTATACATGCTCTTTTTTAAAGTCTTGTTGATGTAGAAACTTGTATGGCATGCGATACAGAAGACTGTGGATTCAAACGCTAAATGATGACGAGATTATGACTTCGAGCAAAAAGAATCCGACCCTGTCGACGATGAAATGGATGAAGACCAAGACAACAGCAACAACGAAAGTTACAAGTGTCCATCAAACGCTGACGCGTTTCTGCGTCAGAGACAGCTATGGAGTGCTACAAACAACAATCAGAGTGCTGCCCTTCTCAACCACTGCTGCTGAAGAGAATCAGAGACGCAGTGAAAAAACGAAAGTGTAAAATGGTACAGCGAAAAATATTGATTATTTTCCACATAAAGGTAAAATTGCGACATTTCGCACCTATTTTGCTTTTCCTTCAAGCACGTTTCCCGCATGTGATGATTTTCAATATTCGTAGTGTCCGGTTTCATGTACTGCATGGATCGCATTCGGTTTTTGGTTATCCGAACAATTGTATATCCGAGCGGTGTCCGGTCCCAATTAATTCGGATAAACGACGTTCTACTGTAAATATAAAAATATTAGAAAACGTAGTTTAAATAACACGAAGTTTTGGGAACCTTTTGCCATTACAATTATTTACTGCAACTAATTGTGAATACAAGTTAATAATCATCTAGTTTATAGTAATAAAATTATTAACATTATGTAAATTATAGGATAATAAATTGATATCTGTATGAAGAGTGCTGCATCTCATCTGACAACTCGCGCTACCTATGCTTTAATTATTTAATTTCAAAACGTTCTTTTCTTTTATCCTTCTGTATGACTATGAAAAATATTTATTTTTTTTTTCATTTAAAAGAACAACAGCAAGTTGGTTTTAAACTAATGCCTTTTTAGAACAAAAAATTAATGTTAATGTTTAATGTCTCTTAGGAAATTTTGACGTTAGAGATACTGAAAATAAATACAGGCTCATATTACAAATGAAACATTTAAATGATAATCAATTACAGAGACTAGAATTCTTTCCATTAGTAAAATAAATTTTAAAAACGACACCACGGGCTCTTCGTATAATTTTTTATCATAAATATTAGGATAATTCATTTGCGAGTAAGTGCAGTCACTAGACAGTACTTATAAAACTTGCAAAAGAAAAGAATATGTTCAATGTCATTTATAAAATAATAAAAATAGAAGCTAGAATGGAGATGAATTAATCACACGTGTCAAGTATGTGGGTTCAGTAAAAAAAAATAGTTTAGAGAATCCTGTTTTAATTTTACTAATAATTAATCTGGTACTAAATCATAAATATTCTTAATTATTTTAATTACGATAATGTACCTTCATAAAAGCAGTCTGCACAGTTTATTATTGCACCAATATATTATGAAAAAACTATCATATCCCCCTATATGTACGCGCCTTGTAGGAGGTCGATGCACGTTAAATATGTCGAGGCTCAAACATCCTCCCGTTGGTGTGGTGTGGAAATTAAGAGAAGGTGGTGCCAGCGCAGGTGTCGTCTTCGTCACTTGACCATGGTTCAAAATTATGAGGTCCGTCGCCAAAAGTCCTCGAGTAGCTGAATAGCTCGACTTTAATATTCCCTCACTATTCCTAGTAGGAATTAAAGTGAGTGAGTGAATGGATATTAGTCGCACTATTCAGCTACTCGAGGGCCCTTCACAATGGTCTTTGAAATTCTGAACCATGGTCAAGTGACGAGGACGACACCTGAGGTGGCACCGCCCCTTTCCTAACTTCCACACCAAAGGGAGGACGTTTGATCCTCGGCATATTTAATCACGCATTAGTCACGTCTTCTCGGAGGTTCTTCTACGGTACTCGGCTCGAACTCATGACGCGACGGCCACGAGTTACCTTGACCACTAGACTCGGTCAAGGTAACGGACCACTTCCTACATGGTAAAAATACATATTAGCTACATATACCATTTGAGAATTTATTTTTTAAATGCCCCATTTGTTTCAGAGAAGCATTATCCCACCATTCTTTTACATAAAAAATACGAAATAAATTAAAAGTAAATATTTTGCATTACGATATATTAATTTCCAGACCTCTCATACAAACCCTTAAACACAACAGCTCTCGAGACTAATTCGCATCTTCACCACAGAAAAAAAAATAGTTACTCCCCACTCCTTAATTCGCGATTCCTTAACGAACCCCTTCTGCATTGTGTTTTGCTTTTCTCTGCAACATTCTGCAGAACTTGACCTTAGGCAAGGACGTTTGCTAGATCAACATTAGCCTTCGCTTCGCCATCAACAAAGCAATTTAACAAATGGTGTTTGGCTCCCCTCAGCGTGGAAAAAGAAAGAATCCCCTTAGTTACTGTACGATGCAGAATAGCAAGAGGCCGTTACAAATTGTGTCTTGACCAACTTGGGACAAATATAGGTCAAACAGAGGAAAAACTTTTCTTGATCGATCTCTTTCGGATTGGAGAGCAACTTTCCACCCTGCACGTGAAGGGAGTAAGTTATGCGGTGTCAATGGTTTGGTAAGATTGGAACTCCTCTCGCTCGGAACTTGTTGTACGCTGCGGTATGTTAATCATAGATTGTTTGCGTTATTCCATATGTTTGGCACTAACTTCGAACAAAGTATTTTCTTTCCGTATGAAAACGGGAATAGTAAGAACAAGGTTGTGCACTTCGTATTCTGAACTGATTTCTAGCTTGTATTGACGGATGCGAACAGAGTTGGTGTAACATATTTCACATGTAGATTGATTATGAAAAGTACACACATATTAAGAAAAAAGTTCTAGTAATTAGTAATTTTGTTCATTTGTTTTGATGATGTATTTCCTTGAATATAAAATTGATTTTAGTTGTTCATTTTTGCCCATGCGCTCATTATTATATTTTAATAGTCTTAGAAAACAAATTATAAAACAGTTGAAAAGCTGTGTGTATATATATTTGGTTGGGTCGACTTATATCTGAGTTTATTTTCAAACGGGATTGTAAAGGCAGAAACTTATTGTTAGCGTTGTAAAAACAGTTTTATGTTAAAATGCAAATGAATTTTATTCATTCTCATTTATTACTATTGTAAATTAGTTAAAATTAAATATTATTCAACATTAAATATTATTTAACATGAAATATTATTGAACATGAAATATTATTGAACATGAAATATTATTGAACATGAAATATTATTGAACATTAAATACTATTGAACATGAAGTATTAATTAACATAAAATATTATTTAACATGAAATATTATTTACCATTGAAATATTATTTACCATTGAAATATTACTTACCATTGAAATATTACTTACCATTAAAATATTATTTAACGTTAAAATATTATTGCATAACTTATTTTTACTTGTGTTGATATCATAAGGAAAAACTTCGTGAGGGGGAAATGATGGGCCGAAAGAAGAAATATTTTATTTTGAATAAAATTCGTTTGCTTAGCTTAATTCTATGCTGTTTGATTTTATGATTTTATGCACACATGATGTTTTATAAAATATTTTTAATAAAATTTCAGAAAATAAAATTTTTTAGCCAAGAGTTAGAAAAGCAGATAAATGCAGAAATGAAAAGATTTTGCTGTGTACCCTTTAAGGATCATATTTCGAATGTATCTTAAGTACCAGTATTTTTCCTTGTCATATTAAATCAATATCAATCAGAGATTTCTGCTTAACTTATATGGCTAGAGAACTCGAGAATTAGACTGTCAGTTTTTTCTAATAAATTAGAGGGAATTTTGGAAAATATTTTCTTAAATAAACTTATAAATTTTCATTTTTCTTATTAAGTTTTGGAACTCTTTAAGAATTAAAAAACACACACGCGTGTGCTCGTAAATGTGTGTATGAGAGATAGAGGTTTTTTTTTTACAAAAAATCTTATTATGGATCTTGAATGATGAATCATTTTTATAACTTAATAAAAATTGTGGTATATAAGCTTTTATTCCATATACGCATTCAAAACAAAATTCAATAGAAAGTTTTTTTAAAGAAAATAAATTCTTTATTATTGAGAAAAATTTCTTTCTCTTAAAAATGAATTTAGGAAAGTAAAATTCTTAATGAAATTTTATCGTTAATATCCAGTTCTTTTTTCTTATTTGTATTTCATTTAAAAAACTGATTTTTAGATTGCAATATCGTGTACTAAACGTCTTAGATACTCACAGTTGAATCACATAAAAATCTATCAAATATCCATCTCTGAATCAGCGTTTATCTTCTAAAGATTATTTAAAATACAAAAGCGAAAAACAATTTTTAAGCTCTCAAAAGCTCTTATTCATATTAAATTATAAAAAAATTTTAAATTTTTTTTCATTTTAAAAACTAAGTTGAGTTTTTATTTGATTAAAATAAATAGGTCATTATGCCCTACGAATTTCAGTATCTATAATTTGTTTTTGCTATCGTATTTACTTCATTAATGCATACGATTCTATGGTGTTGAGTACCATTTCCTTAATTATTTTACTGTCACTTTTTATCTGTTAAGTTCCAAATATTTTGCACAAACATTGCTCTTAAATAATTCTTTAAAGTATTTTCAATTCATTTTTCAGACAATGAGGGGGGGGGCATCCTATTATGAGATAATGCCATGGCAGGTTTATAAAAAATTCGCTTTGTGCGACACATTTCATAAAATTAATTTTAAAAAAATGCTACAAGAAATTAAAAGGAATGAACATTTTATTGTAGGATTACATAATGAGTTACAGGTGATGGGCATTCATAATGGACTCTAAGGGTTGTTACATTATCCCATATGATTGTTTTTGACTGAATGGATTAAAGTGACGTAGAAATAGTGAAGTAGGCTGCCAGCTTAGGTCTCATCCTCGTCACTTGAACGCTGTTAAATATTACGAGGTTCATCAATAAAAACCCTCGAGCAGTTTCAAAGTGCGACGTAAATAAATAATGAATCCTTCAACAATAATTGATTTAATGGAACATTAAATTTATTCATTCTATAAATTAATTTAAGACCTTATTAATCATGAAAGCTGCGACTGTAACATAAAACTAACTGGTTTAGTTTTAAGAACATCGCTTAAGAACAAACTAAGGACGACTGGCAGCAATCCTCATATTTTTAAGACATAGTCAAGGGACTGATATCTAATTTATTCAAGAAATAGTGAAGATGATACAATTCTATTGTTAACTCTTAGACCTTGACGTGATTTTAGGATTAAAATTTTTTTAACAACTCTAATGGGCTGTCGCCAAAAGCCCTGGTGTAGCTGAAAAGTGCGACGTTAATACTCACTCACTAACAACTCTAACTGGAAAAAAGAATGCTTTGACTTTATAGGCGTTTTGATATTTTTCGCGGGGATATATCAGAACCTATTGTTTTATTCCGATTGTTATTGTTTTTATTCCGATTTTTTTTTAACTTTATAATGGAGCCAGGGAATCTTTGAATTATTTTCTCTTCTTAAATTAGATTTTATATGCCCATTAAATAATTTCAAAAATATGTAATTTAAAACAAAGCTCAAACATAATAATTAGAAAGAATTTGTTTAATCTCTTTTTTATTAAAAGCTTTTATTTAACTTACAATGTATGTATGTATGTATGTAATTTGTTCGGGTGGAATCTTGCAACTCAATTTTGAAGCTGATATCTTCATCCCATTGAGCTGAAATTTTGTATACACGTTTAGTTTGGATGACAATGCATGTTTTGACCATTTATATTCCAATATCGCAATTAATTAAAAAGATATTAATCAAAAAAGTTAAACTAGTTTTGGGCGCCAACTTGGATATATCTGCATTGTTGTAATAACGTTATTGTTACAACAATGACAAAAGTTGGCGTCAAAAATCGGTTTTCAGCCAAACTGGAATTTCATAACGTTGCGCTATTGACTGTATTAATTAACTTTGTCTAAAAAATAATTACATCTGTACAACGTAAAAATAATCTGATTTCTACAAAGTATGCATTTTTTTTACAAATTTCTATCTGTTTTCTTGGATTTAAATTCAAAACAAAAAAAGTAGAGCTATTTTTGAAGTAGATTGGTACATTGTATACCTTTCTCAACGCTGCCAAGTTAAACTGAGATGGAGTTTTATAGAAATTCTAACTTTAATCTAAGAATTTATGAAAGTGTCATTTATGAAGAAAATGCCATAAAACTTTTTTTTTCGTGTGTAAGACAATATTACCCAAGATCTGTACGAAGATTGAAAAAATTGCGGATTTAATAAACAAATTGTGTTTTTCGTCTAGCACCCTTTTTGCGACAATTCATTTAGGCATCGGATCATGGCTAGCGTGTCATGAGTTCGATCCTAGTACCACTAAAGATCCGCCGTGTAGGGGTGCGATGCACGTTAAATCTGTCGAGAGCTCAAACGTCCTCCCGTTGGTGTGGTGTGGTAGTTAGGAGAGGGGGTGCCAGCTCAGGTGTCGTCCGCGTCACTTGACCATGGTTCAAATTACGCGGACCGTCGCCAAAGGCCCTCGTGTTGCTAATCAGTGCGACGTTAATATTCTCTCACTCTCACTCACGCGACAATTCATTTAGCTGGACTGTTCGAAAATAACCGGCTAACACCTAGCAACAATGATGCTTTGAATGAGACGAACAGACTGAGAAACCTGTCCAGTGATAACAAAAAAGTAAAAAATAAATTAAAAGTAAAAAAACTTTTTTAAAAACAAGCTTTTATTTAAAAGCGCTAAAAAGAATAAATTAAATGTTTCTTTAAAAATTTTTTACTATCAACTTATAACGTCATTACACAATTTATATGATATAAAAGCTTGTCGCAAGTTTAAAGTACTCTTATTTACTTAGTTTGAAATTCTTAAGAAATTAAAATCAATCAGATCAAGTTATTTAATTTACTTGTTTATCTGCAGAAGTAAATCTTGCGACAAGCTTTTATATCATATAAATTGTGTAATGACGTTATAAGTTGATAGTAAAAAAATTTTAAAGAAACATTTATTTTATTCTTTTTAGCGCTTTTAAATAAAAGCTTGTTTTTAAAAAAGTTTTTTTACTTTTAATTTATTTTGTAGTATAAAATGAAGTAAGAAAAAAACCCTTTATAATAGTAGTTAATTGTAGTGAAACAGTACGTAAACAACTGAATTTCCATATTCAGTTATATGCATAGTCATTACATGCATGCAGTAGGCCCTAATAGCAAATAGGCATGCCATCATACTGCATTAGATCTGATTAAAAATGAATTAATACAATGTTTTTATCTTGAAATCTTTCAGAGAAATGTCTTTGTATATGAGTCCAGGGAAACCCCCTTTCAGCACCCGGTAACTCCTACCTTTTGGGTGCAGGGCGTTCCTCATCGACCGGGCGCCCCCGGATCCAATCACGTGGTGTGCTGGAGTCGCCGTCCGGGCGGCTCGGAGGTAGCCGGACTGTCCTAACCTTGAGTCGCCTGTCCCGAGATGAACACGGATCATTTTTATTCATTTGCAGCGATTTCTCCGGGTCAAAGGGTCACTTGTCCTTAAAAACATAACCTCATTTCGGCACAAGGACAAGCTTGTTTGTTGTCAACAAAAGCAGAGATTTCTTCGCGCTCTGTTAATTAAATGGGGGAAATTTTATATGCTTCTGCTTGATTCTAGTATCTTTTTTTTCAATTCCTACTATTAGTCACTCTCTCTATATATATATTTATCTTTTTCAAATTTTCAATCCTTAATAAAATGCATTTTAAAGCACTCAATTGAGCTGAAATTTTATATATACACTAGTTTTGGATGACAATACAGTAATTAAATTATAACTAATAAAGTTAATTGATTAAAACTAATTATTCAAAGAATCACAAATACAGCCACATTGGCATCCTTTTTGGCGACTTAGCAACCATTTTGGCGTATCAAAACTTGAAAAGGAATTTTTCTCACATTTTAAAGCGCTCATTTGAGCTGGAATTTTCTATACACTATTGTTTTGGGTAACAATACGATAATTTAATTATTATTAATTAAAAATTATTGATTGAAATTAATTATTTAAAGAATTACAGATACAGTCACGTTGGCTTCATTTTTATCGACTTGGTTCAAAACTTTAGAAGATTATTTTTCTCACGTTTCAAAGCTGAGCAGTTTAAATGAAAATTTATATACACGATTGTTTTGGATGACAATGTAATACTTTAATGATAATTAATAAAAATTAATTGCCCCTGAATGTTGTGTGATTCTGTCATATGTATATACATATTTATATTAGTTGTAACTATTTAATAAAAAGTAACTAAAATAAGTTTTTTTGTTGATCTAAGTATTAATTAACTTTAAAAAAATTTTATATTACTTATTTCATTTTAATTTAAGATCATATCGAAGGAGCTCATTAAACAATGCTGTTTTTAGTAAATTAAACTGATTTAGACAAATTGTTTCGAAAATTTTGTAAAGGAGTACAATGCGTTCCAAATGTACCCAGGATTGAAGAAATCCGATTTGTTCAACATTTCTTATATTGTATAACTTTTCAACTTCTAATTCCATGTTAGAAATATATTGCAAGCAATAGGGTTTTTTCCCCTTCATTTTGGAAAAAAGATTTGGTTTCCGTAAATTTAGTTAACATTTCCTAAGTGAATATAAAAGACAATATCTTTATATTATTTTTAGCTTCTCTTTGTGCTTTTACACTGAAACTTATTTATTCTGCATTAAACATAATAATTATAAAAGGCAATCAGCCTTTCTTCCAGCCCATTATAAGATCATGGGAAGTGTACTTCCCAACATTAATTTTTAAATGCCGATGGGGAATTATTTTTCCTCGTATGATTTGAGCTATTAACACTTTGGGTTGCAAGACAACTAATTTCTGGATTTTTAATTCGTAAATGCAAAGGACGACCTGCAAATTTCCTGAGAATCAACAAAATTGTTTGGGATGACCTACGATTGACTAAAGTTGGTGACCATATGCCAATTCTACAAACAAAACAAAAAACTATAGACGTTGTTTGTGCTCTACTAAAGAAGATGCTAAAAGAACAAGACATTTGTACAACTTACAATATCACACTATGTATTGATCCTTGTTATCTGAAATTTTATGGAAAGTAATATGTATAAGTTCTTAAATTTTTTAATACAAAATGTTTCCAATTTATAATTCCTTCGTTATATTTTAGTATTTACAAATTACTTTTTTATAAATATCATGTAATGCAATATAATAATAAATTATAGCTTAAAAAAACTAAAAAATACCCTTTTATAGTTAGTTGAACTAAGTTGTAACTTAATCTTTTAGTCGCCAAATCTAGAAATGGAAACTGAAATTAGTCGCCAGATGCGGGCTGGATCTCAAAATGGGAAATCGTTAATCTTGATTATCTGGATTAGGACAATGGAACAAAATTATTAAACTATTGTATTGTCATCGGTCCTGAACATGTGAACAAAACTTCGAATTAATCTGACCTTTTAAAGTGGGTAAAAATAGGATTCAAAGATTCCGTTACATGCAAGTGAAGCTTATAAAAGAATGTTAAAAAGAAATGCAAAACATAATATGTCCTACTTTTAAATAACTCTACTTTTAAATAACTTTTAAATTATTCTTAATACTTCCCACCAAAAATCGGTCTTAAAATCAAATTAGTTTTAAGGATTAAGGTGAATGAATCTCTTTTTATAAATTAATCTAAATCCCAAAAATACATAACATTGCCAGAAAAAGATGTCCTTATAAAGGGTTAAAATTAAGGTATTAAATTGCTGGTGCCATCTGACTTTTTATGGATGTTCGAAATAAAGCTATTTCACTTCATGCATCGAATAAAATTAAACGGCTGAGTTAAAGAAAATATGTCAGAACTATTCAAAACTCGTGTTTAATATCGATGTTATCTAAAGTTTCTATCAAATACATGAATTTTCTCTACCTCCAGTAAAAACATTTTAGAGCCAGCAAAACTAAATGTATAAAATAATATATGCTTCCAATAAATTTTCCAAAAGGCATTTTTTGGAAAATAAATTAGCTATTGTTTTCCGAATGTGATAAAACATTTCTATCCAGTCCCTTGAAACCAATATCAAAAAATAAGCGTTTCGGCAAAACGCTCTTCCATCTGGCAATTTATCTTCAGTTGAAAGGGAAAACCAGTTTCTTTTGAATTTGCCAGCAAAATTTACATTTCCTCTAAAATATTTTTCGACTAGATTCATATTCTTTTACTCTTTATGTATGTTTTTTTCCTTCAAAATGAATCAATAGTTGTGTAAAGGTTTGTTTAGTAAAAATGCAATGGACGTTTATAATATACTTCTATTTATGAATGTTTTTTACTCATTTTTCTCTCTCGATCGATAAAAAAAATTCGAAAAAAATTTATGTAAATATGAGAATTTGTAGTGTGAATAAAATTAGATTTGAATCTTACCTTTTAAAAAGGAGCAAAAAAAATTACCGAAAATAAATTTTTTATAGTAACCAATCGGGGGTGCAAGGGAGGGGGGGGATCTTTTTTTAAACTTTCAGTTTAACTGTGTCAGTGATAAAAAAAAAATAACATTTTGATTATTAGATTGAATTACTTGTGAAAAAAATATGAAATTCAGATGTTTTTATTAGTTAAACACTTAAACATATATTTTATTTGTTAGTGTTTCTCTATTTTCTATTTAGTTTTTAAAGCAAGAAAAATAAATCTTTATTGCAATGCAATATGGGGAAATTACGAAATATTTTTAATTGTTTTGATTACCACGGAACAAAAACAATCCTTAATGAAAAGACGTAAATTTCGGAACAATGATTAAAAATATTTCACGAAAATGAATTAATATTCATTTAGGCAATTTAAGTGCTTACAACTGTAGAAATTAATTATTTTTATTTTAAGCATGAATTTAGGAAAAGTAGATGTAAAATTTAAGCCTAATGGTTGAAAGATGTCCCTAAAATTAGATTACATCTCTGCTTTTGAAAAATTTAAACTTAAGAAATTAATCATGAAAGTTTTAAAAGCATCTATGATTTAATTATGCTACTTAATATACCATAATAATAATAGAGCTTTTAAAATAAATTAAACATTACCAACTATACAATTCTCTTCTTTAAAAAATGCATGCAGTATTTTATTGCCATGCGGAACAAAATTTATGGATATTTGGCGGTCCTAAAAAACGGAAGGTAATTTATACGTTTACTATCATTAATGTAGAAACCACGAGTGCAGGGGACTGGAGAATATTTCCCTCCCCTTCAGTTCCATGCCAAAATTGTGGAGGGGGAGATAGGTGGTGTCGCCATCTATCGTTAAGAAGTCCAACCTGTCTCACAGGCAATGGCAACTTTCATTCCTTCCCTGCGGGAAGGACACGACAACAACAACAACAACAATGTAGAATATGCAAAACAAATACATTTTATCATATTTTCCTTTCATCCTTAATAATTATTGTTTCAATTGTACTATTTTTTAATGACATTGTTAACAATATTTTCATTGCAATCCATTTTAAAAATCCTATATTTTACTAACAAGGAGAGGGAACGACTAAAGAAACTCATTTCGAGACGAACCTTAGTGAAATAGTTGTAAACCTTTAGGGTGTTCAACTCTCAATGTTTTAGCAACGAATAGAAATCAATTCGGAGAAATTAGAACTTTCGAACTTTACGCTTAGCTTATATACAATTTAATTTTCATTAGCGTCAAAGACGCAGTGGCATAAATGATAGCGTACCTGCCTACTATGCAGCCGGCCAAGTTTCCAGTCACGTGATCAGTATTTTTGTTTTATTTTTTCAATTTTGTTAAATTTTTTTACAGTTAAACAAATTTATTTAAAAACGACTTATTAAATATTCTTTTTTAATTATAAAATAATTAAATAAGTATTATATAATATAAGATACATATTATTTTTACTATATTAATTATAAAATAAATTTTATAAATAATTGTATATATATATAATATTTTATTTATAATATATTGTATTTCATAGTATAAAACTATTTATAACTAATTTTTATATAAAACATCATTTAATATTTATTATAATATATTTTTATAGTAAATATTATTTATTAATAATTATATTTATACTATATAATATATATATTTATATAATTAGTGATTATTTTACTTTTTAAAATATGAAATAATTATCTAAAATATCATTTAATATTTAATAACCCTTTTCTAAATAAATTTATTTAATTGTACAAATAATTAAATGAATTGAAAAAAATAAAAGAAAAAGCTAATCGCGTGATGAACTTTGGACGGGGGCGTAGTAAGCAGGTACGCTACCATCCCTGCCACTGCGTCTCTGAGGCTAACCAAAATTTAATTGTATATAAGCTAAGCATGAAGTTCGAAGGTTATTTTCTCCGAATTGACTGGCCATTCGGCGCTAATACATTGAAGGTTGAACACCCTAAAGGAGAAGTACTATTACACTAAATCTCGTCACCAAATGAATTTCCTTGGTCGTGCTCTCACCTTGTAAGATGAGTATAACACACACAATTTAATTATTGCTAGCAGTAACTGATAAGATCCATTGATTATTAATTGAAACTTTCTGTTATCAAAGTACTTTAAGTTTTTATAGCAAATGCGGATCGGAATAAGGCTACGAACTTGTGGCTGGCAAGGTCTCCATCGAATAGTGTGTAAGAATACTGGTACAACACACACCACCTTTTAGTATTACTTCGAAATGCGATGTTAATATATACAATCGCGATCAATAAGTATAATCGAAATAGAAACTTTTTTTCAGATGTAATCAATAGTCATCAACAATATGATTGACTGCGTTGATATTTTAAGCAGTATTTATTTTGCTGTACCAGCGAGAAATTTAAAAAACAGTAATTACTTATTTGAGAATAAATTTATCAGATATATATGTTTTTTTTTACTATTTTATAAAAATTTTAGCATGTTATTTGTGAAAAGATTGATATTTTTAACATGTCTTTTAATTTTTTTTAGATATAAGTGTTTGCGTTCTTTTTCAAATTCTTAATATGTATTACTTTTTATTCTTAGTATTGTTTTTGTGTGTGTTCTTTCGAGTGTTGCTCTTTTTATTTATTTATTTTTTCTATTGGGTTATATTAAATAACAGGAGTTGTGAAAGAGCACAGCACTCTTAATATTTGCTTCGTTCTAAAAAATACCTTTTTTCATACCTCACCTAAAAATTTAAGTTAATTCATGATACACTTTCCATTATCAAAAGTCTTGTAAATACGCAAAAGCATTCAATTCAGAACCAAACCAAAACGCACTATTTACGGAATTTCATAAAGCTGACCACAAAGCAAATTTCATAACAATTTCAGATCCATAACATAGTTTCCAATTCGACAACACCAAACCCTTTTTTCTCGTTGACAACGCCAACCCATGTCTTAGAATCAACGGATCAATCAATATCCAGTCATTCAAAAAAAAAAGAAAAAAAGAAACAATTGGGATGATTAAGCGGGAAAAGGTGATCCATTTTTTGTTCTGGAAAATTATATTTCAGTTCTAAGTGTCCGAGCGTGCCGGCCGTTATTGAACGAGGGTGTCGTGACATCAAGCAGTAATGACCACATGACCAATGCACGCAAAACTCGGTGACCTTGGAAATGCACGGCCGTTACCTCTTTTACGTGACAACAGGTAGGATTGGAGTTTTTTAGGCGTGGGCTTTGTTTATAGTGGAGCGCAGACAAACTGAAAACTCTTTGCGGTATAGGTAGTGTAATAATGAAAGTAGAAGATATTTTCGTGTGCTGGACTCAGATGAAAGGAGATTTTGTCTTGAAATATTTTAATTCCTCGTTTCCGGGGAAAATAAATAAGATTACTTTAGGGTTTGTTTACAGTACTTTCAAGTACAAAAATAACACTAAGGAATAAATAGACTGAAATGTGTTTTTTTATTTGCTGCTTTCTAAGAATGATGTTACAAATGACAGTTATTAAAAAACTACAACACTTCTCTTTCGCTGTTTTTAACGTTGTTTCTTGTTAGCAACGATGTTGCAATTGTATGTATTAAGTTATGGGGAGTGAATAAATAACATGAAGTTATAGGAAACTCTTATTTGCAATATGGGGATAACTTTGTTTTGTAATCGATTGTCAAATAAAGAGTTGTAATGGATTCTATTTACGACTCTGGCTAATCCTCTAGAGAAAATACATTTGCTGACGTTTATACGATTATAAAATCTTCTTTTGTTAGAATTAAAGTTAAAAATTTACGTCGCATTATAAAGCTGCTCGAGAGCGATTGCCGACGGATCACTTAATTTTAAATCAGGGTCAAGTGACGAGGGGGCCCTTGAGCTAACACTTCTCCTAACTACCACATTACACCAACGGGAGGACGTTTGAGATTCGACATGTTTAACGTGCATCAGCTCCCTTTGCTCGGCGGGTCTTCAGCGATATTGGGTGTGGCGGTATCTAAAATAAGCAGGTAACAGCCTCCGGACAGGAGTGATCACTTTTGTCTAGTGGAATGTTACGTGCTTACGAACCCATAGGTCGCGGGTTCTAATTGATGGCCTTGGTTGAAAAGAAAAACGCAAACCTTCTGATGTGTTGTGGCGCCATCTACCCACAAGGAGAGCAAGCAAAGTCGTCAGACTCACTTGATGCAACAATAAAAACTCACACAATCGCCACAACAAAAAATATCTCGTTCGTAGCCTATCCACTGACTCACTGGTGGGGGAGTACTGTGGAGGTATCTAAAATAAGCTGGTAATAGCCTCCGGACAAGAGTGATAACTTTTGTTTTGTACTTGTGTTACGTGCTTACGAACCCATGGGTCGCGGGTTCTAATCCAGCACACTGGGCTCGAACTCATGCCTGCCACGAGTCCGTCACCTTGATCACTAGGCTACTACGACCATAAACTTTTTCTGTAAAGGAACCGTGATTCATGTTAATGAGGGTTGCTATTTTAAGTCAAGGGAAGAGGAAAGTAGATGATGGTGATTGTTGCGGAAACTAAGAAGTTGGAGAAGCTAATATTGGAATCATTGTAACTCAAGATGAAAGAATTAAATAGACCGTTCAAGGACTAGTATTATTGTTGAGGATCACATATTGATGATAAATGTAAGGATTAATTTCTAGATATTTATATAAGTTGGTATTTAAGAGATTATGTGCTCCCCATAATTTGGGTCAAATTTAGATAGGAATTAGAAAGTCATAATGAAAAGTGCATATTTTAAGAAAATTTCTCCTTTTTTGGAGAGATTCCTCACATTTCAGAGGGTGAAAGTCCGTGAAACAGTGTATTTAGATATCCTATAAAACAGTGAGTTACAAAAATAAAACAATATACTCTTTTTTAAATAAAAATCATTTAAAAATTGCGGCTCTTTTAACTTTCATATTTTTTTACGTCCACTTTAAAATTTATTTATGTAACTTTCAATACGGATAAAATGTACTAATTCTTAGCTTAGGCATGAAGTTGCTACTATTATACAAGCTGTACATAATTTTTAATTAATCTTTTTTTCCTTAATGAACTCTAAAAAACAATTTCTTTAATTTCAAATCAAAGTAAAATTTTAAAAATCTACAACTTATAAAAGATACGTTTATGACATACAAAAGTCCTTGTGTATATATTTTCTAAAAAAAAAATATTGATATGAAAGAATTAAAATCACTTGAGAATTTTAGTTAATAAAGATGTCGATTTTCCTAGATTTACTTAAGAATTTCTAAAAAAAAATTATTTTCCTGTAATGGCTATAAAATATTTCAATGCTTTCCTTATGTTTCATGGAAATTAATTAAATTATTAATTTATTGAAAATGATGTGATTGGATATGCATGTAAATTTACTAGATGTAATTTTTGTCATTTATCTAAATGGCTACAAAATTAAATTAGCATTTATTTTTCAATCTTTAGTATAATTCTAGTATTTTCAGAAGCTCAAGATATTTTAAAATTTTATCTTCAATTATATTGTTTGTGCTTCTTTTACGAGAAAATTGCATTCTTCTACATGTCAATATTTATCATGTTCCCAGCTGTAATTTCCGCTTATATCCTAAGTAATCTCTCTACTTACGATTCTTAAAATGTCTTCAAAGCATCTTATATATAATTTTAAAATTATTATGTCTAAAAATAACCTTTTCTAGCTTTATTTTTATACCTCTCTATTCGCTCTTCGGGAAAATTGGATATTCTCAAAATCTTTCCTATACTTTGCTAAGCCTCAGAAGTGGGGAGGGGAAAATAGCTGAGGATTGGGGAGGTCAAAGTATTACGGTTTTTCTACGATTCAACTGAAATATACCATGTAAAATAGCTAGGTTGCAGATTAAATGAAACTAAGTCTCAGAGTGAAAATAATGTAAAAGAAGAAGAGAGAGAGAGAGAGATGATTCTACCTTAGGGATCATCCTTATCTAATTGAACCTCAAATTACTCATCCCTTAAAGTTTAATGTATAATTATAAAATTATGAGTACTTAATTAATCACAACTAAAAAAATCTATAAAACCGGATTTTCACAAAATGGAAACTAAAACCTTTTTAGTATAACTCAAATTAACCTTCTTATCTTTTCAGAATAAAAATTAAAATATTTGTCATTACATGTGATATGAAACGACAACATTCCTGTTATAGTTATAATTTTTTTATCTTGTGATTAAATAAAATAAACAAAGTGTTATTTGGTTTTCGTATTTAAATATTTCCTAATGTATCTGTAGAAGTTAAAATAAGCAGAAGGGGGAAAGTTTCAAAAAATTATTCCATCAAAAAGTATTTAAGTATATATTTTGATTTAAAAAAAGTGTTTTTTGTGTATGCATGTAAAAACAAATAAGATTTTATAAATTAGTATTTGTGGTGTATTCGTTACAAATCCCATTACCAATTTAAATATATTATTTTTCTCGAATTATGAAGTCGAATTTTTTTCTATTATCCTCCAACAGAAGATACGCGCATTGTGCTTTGGGATTGCATTCCCTGTGATAATAATTGTCGAAAGAACCGTAAAATTTCTTAATCATCATATTCTTGATGTTCAAACTATTAACACTAGCAATGAAATAATCTTTTATTCATATCGATAGAAATTTAACTTTTAAATATCAGTGAAATATGTATAAAACAGCCAATTGTTTCAATGTAATATACTCAAGTCGTGTACATCGCGTCTCTTTTTCAATTCTTACTATTAATTCACCATCTTTCTTAATATATATATCTTGTTCAAATTTTCGATCGTTAATAAAATACTTTCTATTCGTCCATTCAAGTTCAAATACATTTTTCAAACTTGTAGTAGATGACACTTGATGTCAATACAGTGTCTTCAAACATTAATTCAAAATTAAATAAGAAAACTAAAAAGGGTTACAAACACAAATATAAAATTCCAACTGCATATATAGAAAGGCAAATCGTTCGTTGTGTCCCTGTAGTGCAATGAATATCGTGTTAGACTTATAATTCAAAGGTGGTGGGTTCGAATCCCACCTTAGATGGCCTAATTTCTGAGAATCTGATTTCTTTTTAGCTTTACTATTTTATTAGAATAATTAAATTTAATTAATGAATAAATTGTAAAAAAAAAAATAGTCCTACACCCGATATAGAAAGGAAAAATGGTAAACTGCAAGGAAAATCTCTCTCTATTTTGTCACTTAATATTGTGATTTCTGTCATAAATATATACATATTTATATTAATTGTAACTAAATAATAAAAAGTAACTAAAATAAAAATTTTATTTGTTGACCTATGTAGGAATTGACTTAGACAATTTTTTTTATATATTGTTAAATATTTTAGTACAAATTTACTTTATTCCAGACTAATACTACGTACTTTCTCAGCAACGATCTTAATCTCGCAGTGGAACACGTTTTACAGATAAACTGTGATCAATATTTTTTCCCCTCTGTTGTTCTTGGCAATAGATTTGGTTGCACAACCGTTCACAGATGTCGCATTTAATACTAGCTTTGCGATCGAAGAATGCTTAGGTAAGCTAACTCAATAAGAAAAATCGCCGTATGGATAGGGTCCTATTCCAATATAAATATTTCTTGGCAAGTGTTTTCCTCTTTTGATCTAGGATCCTCGGGTGCTGTATTTTTTCTTTTCGGAAATAAATCTTTTCGACCAGGATAAGCTGAAATTTGTGGGAAAATTCTTTGTTAGGAATAGATATTATTTTTCAGAATCTATAGAATAAGACTTAATGTATTTGAAGATTTTTCTGCTAATCGGTGCTATTTATTGTGGTAAATTAATCACTCATTATTTACTTACGCAAAATTGTTGAATATAGATTCAAACAAAAACTGGAAAAACAAAGCTTTTCATTATAACCTAATTATCTTTATGTAATTGTTATTTTTAAGTGCATGTAATAGATTATGACGCTGCCTTTTTTTAAAATTTTTTTTCAAAAATAATATACAGAGTTTTCAAGAAAAACTTAACGATAAATATGCACGAAGTGAAAGGGGAGGAGTGGTTCATGTCTGTTCTTGAAAAAGTATTTTAAAAAATTTCCTAGGGAACATAAAACGGTTTAAGCAAAAAAATTTAATTCAAATATTTTCAAAAAGTTTTTGTTTGCCTCCTATGTGTGTATACTATGTAAAACCGATTTTGTGCTCAAAATTTCATAAAAAGTTATTAACTTTTATGAATTTTTAACCATTTTACTTTTTTAAGGAAAAACTTAAAATTTGTGATGTGATTTTAAAATGCTACTCCTCCTACAAATATTTACGTACAGGCATGAAATTTGATTTACAAGTACATTAAACTATGCATAACAAAAGTTGGTATGGGTTTTGCGGTAACATGATTGGTATTTGCGCAATATTTCTTTTTATGAATTTTTATTAAAAATTCCTTAAAAATTTATACATTCTGAGTTCAATTATTTTTTAAAAAATGAGTATTACTTTGATTCAAAAATACATACCAACTTTTGTTATGTGTTCTATTAGCAATAGGTAAAAAAAATCAAAGCATTAGACACAATAGAAAAAAAGCTTTAGCATTTTAAATGAAGACAAACTAGTTATTTTATCTATCCGAGATAAGTAAGTTTAAAGTTTTGATTTGCAATAGGGATGTGAATAAAAACGAACGCAAAAGCTATCATAATTCTACGTTTTTTAAGTTTAGAGCTTTCAAATTTTGTCAGGTCATAGAAAAGTATATAAAAATTAATTTAAGTTAAAAAAATTAATTTTGATTTTTTGACTGATTTTTGTCAATTGAATCGTACTGTGTCCCCTTGGTTAAGTGAGGACAAGCACATCTTTGAGTGTGGGAAAATTGACATCCTCCTTCACATCATCAACTAATGGGACCCCAAATTTCACATCTTTGCGATGATTTTCTGACTAACGTCATCTTACCTAACCGTATTATTAATTGCAGTCATAAGTTGGACAAAAACATTTGCTGGTTTAATTGAAATTAATACAATTTGTGTGAGTCAGCGTTTGAGAAAAAAATATCGCCTAACGTTAACTCTCCATAAAAAGAAAACTATAAAAGACCACCCCAGGTAAGATTCTCAAACGTTTTCCCATTCAATTAAGATTCCAAAAAGATACAACACTCGTTCTTTTCTATGCATACCGGTCATAGAGAATTTTTATGTGCAGAATATCTTAATTTTAAAAACTCCTTTGTGTTGGTACCCTGCATCACATCATCAGGTACTCTGTGACCCCCAATTCAGCAATGATTTATTTACTAACGGGATCTTTCATAGCCATGCAATTAATCACAATCACAAATGGAGCCAATACCTTTGGTGGTTTTGTTCAAATTAATGTAGTTGGAGCCGGTTTGAAAGAATGAAGTCACCTGACTTTGACGCTTTGTTCAATATTTATTACATTTTGCTCTAAGTAAGTTTTTCTAAAAGATGACCCTTTTAGTGACATTTCCAAAGTGGTGCAACATTGCTATATTTCTATCCATAACAATTATTTTCCGTTTTGTTTTCTTTTACAAAATGACTTTCTTTTAAAAAACAGGTCTTCGTGCATTCAATGCGGGTTTTCCATATGCAATCCATGTAAGTTATGTAAGCTTATACTCATATAGTGTAGTATTAATATCTATCTCGCGCTCTATAGCTCTGCCTTTTTAGTGGCCACCGCACGCGTTTTCATTGTTCCTTTTTCATCTTTGAGAGTAGAAGTCGAAAGCTTCAAACATGTTATTCATTTAAGTAGTAAAAAAAATGTATCATGTTTTATTTCTAAATTTATTGCTGGATTTGAGTTACGTTTTTAAAAAGAAAAAGTAATTTTGTAACATAACAAGAATAACTTAATAAAAACATGAAGATCGAATCTGAAGAAGATATAAAAATGAAAGACAAATAAGAACCTAGCAATTCAGAAAGCAATTTCGAACTTAGGACCGAATAAGTGGGTTAAACTAGTTTGAAGGCGCCAGCCTTCCCCTTATATATATATATA
>BMAO01021050.1:0-13814 GCA_019973975.1 Trichonephila clavata | reverse complement strand
AACTGTATCGAATTAAAAAAGTTAAACAATATTTGAAATTTTCAAGTAGATGCATCAAGATATTTCTGCAAGAAGGGTAGATCATGTGTCCTATTTTTGAAACCCATCGCTTTAGTACAATAGAAATTGAAGCATTTTCTGGGAATACACTTTGGCATATTTAAAAAACTGTAGAAGAATATCTTTTGAATTGTAGCACGATTGGATAAATTTGATTAGACTTCCATTAGGTGATAACATGTTGCTATAGATTGTAAAATAAAATGAGCACATTGTTTTAAAATTGGAGCACCGGTTTTCAAAAATACGACAAATTTCTTCCCGAATCAAAGGGAACAAATCTTTTGAATAAATAGCGCACCATTTGCAATACTTAAGAAAAAGTTCTTATAATATTGAAGCATAGTTTCAGATACAATTACTTTCAGTACTTGCTTCAGAATTTTTTGTGATCTCGCAAACACATAGTACACAGTTGAATAAACAGGTAATTCCATAAACAGACGAGATAGTTTACTCACAGATCGTTTGAATGTTTTTAAAAGTACCTGAGTAATTCGACGTATAAGAAAACTGAACAGTATCAAACCTTTTACACTAGCTAAAGCATATGCAGGCAAATTCTTAGCTAAGTATTTCACAGCTTTTCGATTATGAGAACACAGTTGTCGAAGGCAGGACCCAAATCTTCCCAAACAAAATGAAAAACATAAATCAGTCTTCATAAAATCATATTCAGAACAGATTTTAAAGTTACTTCTCCAAACATCAAAAGCTTCTCTCGTAAGTTGAATACATATTGTCGGATAACACATTTTGATGCCTTTTTGAATTATCACAGTGGCAGTGCAGAAAGATGTCAGCAAAGATTCCATGTCAGTCTCTTGAAAAAATTTGAAATACGAAATAACTTTTTCATCTTCAAGTATTTTCTTTAACTTCGGATTTGCCTTTGCAAGTAGATTCAAGAGGTAAGGCACAGAAGCACAGATTACTTTGATAGATTGAGTTCCAGAAGTTTCAACAACAATGCAGCATACTTGAACATTCTGGACAATCAGTTTCTTTATAAGTGGATTAGATGAACAAAAACTAGATTTTTCAAGAGCTTTGACAATGCGATCACTTACAACAGTTTTTGTCTTTTCCCGTAGAACTGGTATAAAAGGCAAACTTGGAGACTCGAGACCCCTTTTCCATTTCTAAGCTCTCAAGTTTTTCAGGACACGGCATCATTTTTTCAGATCAAATTTAAAAAAACACAATAAGCAGTTCGATCTCAGTTCATATCTATTCCAATGTTAATTAATAACAAAATACCATTTTTGTATTTTGATCATTAAAATTAGAAGTACAACATACGTTTTAAAAATGTCAACAGAGTTTGAATGCTCGGATTAGACCCCACAAACTTTCCTGTTTGCGGGCATGTGACAAAAAGGAAGTGGTTTCGCTATTTCATTTTCAGCATTACAATCGCATCAGGCAGTCTCCGAATGAGCGCGTAAGATAAACGTAACATGACGAAATTAGATTATTTACACCGCCCCCATTTTTGGATTTTAATTTATATCATTTATTTACAGTCCATAGTACAAAGTTTGAATCACTACGTTTTCCACAAAGCAGACAATATCCACAATGGGTTTGTTATCTTGTATATAATCAAATGTGAAGAGTACTCTTAGAATGTTTTTCAAAATTTTGCGTATTGAATGGATCTAAAATAAGCATTCTGATATTGAAGTGAAAGTGTTTCTTGCTATGAATAGTTTCTGAATTAAAAAGAAGAAGAAAAAAATGGCAATGAACGCATTTCGGATACGTCAGAACTGATAATGTTGGACTTTCGAACAGCTGATATTTCAAGTTCCTTGATACCAGTGTAACAGCTGTGACGCACAGAAAATTGTATTTTATTATTTGATACCTTTTTTTTATCATTAATTTTGTCCGGTCTGTCAAGCGTGAAGCGTAGAACAATGCCTACAGGTTCCAAGGTCAGTAATGGGAAGGTAAAATTACAACTGATTTCTTTTTAGGGAACAATTATGAAAGTCTGCAAATTTTATTTTATTGGGCGTTATTAGACATTTTCTTCGAACGTTTAAACATGTTTCTAGGTGAGTGTGTGTGTGTGGGGGGGGGGGGAGTCATAAAATTTAAAGTTTGTTGAGAAACTTTTAATGAATAGAACTCTTATTATATATACATAGAATCTGGATTATAATAATTATTTATGACACACAATAATAAATGGGTTTTATAACATCTACACATCTTATTCTTTGTGTAATGATCAATTGGATCTTTGAAGGCTTATCACACAAATGCAATAATATTTCGGAACAATATAGTCGAGAAAATTTTTTCTAATCTCGGTATAGTGACGAAATTTATTGCAGAAGTACTTCTAGAAAAAATTTGGAAAGCAAACCCAGAAAGATCTCGATAAAAAAATAAATTGAAAGGGACTTGTAAATCAGCTTAGTATAAAAAAAATCAATAAAAGGAACAAATAAACATTTTTCCAGAATTATTGCTTATCATAAAATAAGAGCCCCCCCCCCTGCTTTTCTTATCACATTGATCCACCAATTCTTTCAATAAGGAAACGTGACTTTCTTTTTCAATACTGATAAAGGAAATCACATAATTGCTGAAGTAAAAGTTGAATCTATATTGAATGAATATTGTTAATAGTGTGTTATTGAATGTTTTTTCCAAATGTATAATTCTTAGCTTTACCATTGAATTATTTTTTAAAAACAAATCTAATTTATAAAATTGTTACATAATAGATAAATTAAAAATAAAATGCTGGAAAAAATTGAAATGACATTACTTAAAATTAAACAATGCAATGTGCCAACATTTTTTTTCGTGCAAAGAGAGTCTAAAATAAATTATTTTTTTAAAGAACATACATCATTATTCTCGGGCAAGTGATAACTACATGAAGCACATGAATTAATACCGAATTATGTGCCTGAAGTAATTTTACTTAAAGTTGAGCAACTCATGTATAATATTCTGTGTTTCAAAGAATATTTACAAAATAAAGTAAGTGACAGTCATAGGTAACGATTTTGTTTATTATTACTTGTATTAATATGTAACTGAATCGCGATGAACTCAACGGCAGCCGTGAAACAAGCACCGGTTATACACCGATTCTGCTTTTCACTTCAATCCAGCTTTAAAAAAAACAACTAGAATGCGGAAATAATTCCATAACCCTAGAATAAGACGAGTTTCCCATTCTAAATATCTGTTTCAAAGTTAGTAGAATGAGACGCTGACAACACAATACGACAAGTTAAGCGTAAAATTTATTACCCGAATAAGACTCGGGACGTGATGGAGTCGAGCATTCTTTCGAATAATTTGTTTGGACGAGTGCCGTTCTTTGATTACACGGTATTTAACCTAATCAAATTAGTGGACTGTATTTAAGGGACTCTCGGTGTAGATTTAGAAATTTATCGCTATAGATATGAACGAACATATGACAATCAATCATCGAAATGCAAAATACTTGCAAATAATTCAACTATCATTGTTTTTAGAAGGGATTCCATAACAATCTACTAAACCGAAAAATGATTTTTTGGCACCGTATTTGAAAATTAAAAACCTATCCCTTTTTTAAAATATATATATATATATATTTAAATGATAATAACTTCTACACAATAACTATTACCGCGACAAAAAAAAAAAAAAAAGACAACAAGGAAAACATACAGTCGGACCCCGATTTACCGGGATCGAACATGTTATTCGTTAAATCGGGGTTATTCAAAACATTGGGGTCAAAAAAGTATAAAAAGTTCTCGCACTTACTTTTTGGAAATTCTATAAACAGATGCACAAAAAATAACCATAGTTATAAGTTACGCACTTTTTATTCAGCAGCAAAAGAACTTTAAGCGAATTATTACACCAGTTAATCGAAAATTTTTTTATGATTGACAATCTTTTTGATTCCTGACTCGAAAAAGTTTTTTTTCGACTTTATGCAGAAAATACTGCGTGACTCGCATCCTGTGGATATAAGCTTTCATTATCAGTTTTTGCTTAAGTATTTTGTGGTCCAACGTTATCGTCAAATTCGCGTAAAATGTTAAGCTTTTCACTCGAAGAAAAATGATTTCGTTTTCCCTCAACCAGTCACACTTCATTATATTTCAAACATTCATGCTTAAAAAAAGAACCCAAAATGAGGGGGGGGGGGAGTACATTTATCTATAGTAAGATGACGAAAAAATGGAAAAACTGATTTGGTTCAAATGTAACTGTTTTGATTTATACGGAAGAATATGTATATGTGAAACAAAATCTAAAGTAAATACTCGAGAAAAATTATTTCCGGATTTTTTTCTGAGCACTGAAATTTATGATTATTGGAATAAAAATAAGAATTTATATAAGAAACACAGGTCATTTAATCTTCTAATTTTTGTTCTAAAATTCATTCTCTATCGGATTGAATTAGATAACAAAGGAATAGATTAAACATATGTAATTTGTTACATTAATGCAACAAACAATTTCTTTTTCGTGTAAATTGAAAAGTTTAAGAAAAATATCATACAATTCATACGAAACGAAAATAAAGACAAAAAAAAAAAAAAAAAAAAAAAAAAAAAAATCAAAAGACATGGATTACAGATCTGTCCTCTTTTAAATAAAAATGAGGTATTAAAACATAAATGGCTTTCACTTTTTGTAGACTAATTTTTGTCTTCCAATTTTGTAAAAATCTTATAAACATATTTTTTGCTAACCCATTGATATCGTAATAATTTTTTATTCCCTCTCTTATGATTGAAATTCTCAATATTTCTTCCGTTTCCCCCCCCCCCCCTCTACTATTCTATGTGGCAAGAGACTTAATTCTAAAAAAAATTCTTTCATTTATCTATATTAATCATCATTTAGAATGCAACGCTATGGGCAAGTCGCCAATGTTAACTCGCTTATCGTTCAGTGATGTCACGTGATCTCATTGGGCGTAAGAATTTTAAATTAATACGAAGTCACGATTTGCATAAGAACTTGGTTATGCACGTCACTTTAGCTAGTTTTCTTGCGCTTTCAATTTTTTAAATTCTTCTATGCTCATATTCTGATTCTCGGATTTCTCGAAGAATGTTTTGATTTTTTTTGTTATATATTATTCAATATACATACGATTTTTTGACATATATAATGCTATACACATACGATTTTTTGCTATACATATGATTCGCTCAACATTTAACATTTGAACGCATAATTGTTTTGACTAACAATTCATACTGTCTCTTCAGATTTTAAAGTAAAATAAAAATGTATTTGGATTAAAATAAGAAAAATATATCATATTTCTTTTAAATCCATGACATTGTTTACAGTTTATTTAATTTGCGACATTTCCTTTCTGTTAAGGCCCATGTAAACGTCTACTTGGCATGTTGGCGCCATAGCGTGGCGATGTTAATTCTTAGCAAATAAGGGTGACGCTTAGGGTTGCCACAGCCTCGTGTTTTTGTTCAGTTGGAATGCTTTTGTACAACCGTCCTGTTCCTTCCAAAGACTTCATGTTGGAAGTCGCATAAATAAAAAGAAATTGATTTAAAACCTTCGGATTTCTTATAAAATTATAATCACTACAGTCACTAAATTAATAACCTAACATTTTGGTCCGTCGAGCCGGAGGTAACTTGCGTAAAATTTAAAATAATTTGTTGTTGAATTACGCGTCCTTTGTCTCGTTATTAAAATGGAAGGAGCAGGAGCTCTTGAAACAAATGAAATGCCTTCCGTAACATTTGCGGAAAAAACAAAAACTTTAAATCGTCGACGTGGCAGCTACAAAGCTAAAATCACCAAATTGCAATCCTTTTTAAAGGATAAAGCTTCGAATGCAGAACAATTGTTGCTTCGAAGTAAATTAGATAAAGTGTCGGAGATGTATTCTAGTATGGAAGCACTAAAAATAGAATACTATGAAGTTGTAGAAGATGAACAATTGCCGAATTTGGAATTTATATTAGAAGAAATGGAAGACGACCTGGAAGAAATAAAGGTAGGCTTACAAACTTTATTATTAAAACATGATATTTCTAAAAATGTATCTATTTGTAATACTGCTTTAAGTAATAATGGTAATTCCCCAAAATCTAGTTTCATTAAATTACCTGATGTAAGCCTACCCGAATTTCATGGAGTAATAGAAAATTGGAGTGATTTTAAAAGACAATTTGATAGCCTAATTACAAATAATTCAGTGCTAAATGATACCCAAAAACTGTTTTATTTACGTTCTGCTTTGAAAGGTGAAGCACGAACTATCGAAACCTCGGAAGATACGTTTGAGTCATTAATGACTGTTTTAATTAAAAGATATGAAAACAAACGTGTAATAATAAATTCTCATATTATGAATATTTTAAATTTTGAAAAACTTTGTATTGAATCATCTAAAGGTCTTAGGAACTTGATTGATGTTATAAATAAAAACCTAAGAGGTTTAAAGCTTATGGATTTAGAAACTAATGAGCTCACTCATCAGTTTTTAATAAATATTATTATCCGAAAGTTAGATATAGAATCCCGAAAATTGTACGAAATGAGCTTGACTTCAACTGAGTTGCCGAAATGGGAAATGTTTTTGGAATTTTTGCAAAATAGAACGCAAATATTAGAAAATTTGCACGGAGTTCAGGGACCTCCATTAAAATTGAAAACTCCATTTCTAAGCAAAGGCAAAAGTTTCATAGTGAAGTCCAATAACAATAATTGTTTGTTGTGCAAAACATCACATCGTTTGTATGATTGCACCCTTTTTCTAAAAATGAATCCCTTGCAAAGATTCAATCTAATTAAAAAACATGGACTCTGCATTAATTGTTTAAATAACAATCATAAAGTTGCGCTTTGTAAATCAAAGTATACATGCAGATTGTGCCGAGGAAAACACAATTATTTATTATGTCGGTCAGAAAACGGACAATCCGACACAGAAGGATCTTCTTCGAATATGTTATTTACTCAGCCGGCTCCGTCAGTGGCCCCCACTTCTCCTAACAATGGTGGGGTAATAAATAATCCTACCCAACCCCAAACGGTCCAGACATTCTCTTCTCTCAATCAGAGGGGGAATAAGTTCGTTTTTCTCTCCACTGCTATTGTGGGTGTTTGGTCTCCACTGTTGAAGAGTTATGTTCAAGGTAGGGTAATTCTAGACAGCGCTTCTCAATCGCATTTTATGACCCTTCAGTTTGCTTCAAAACTTGGTCTTGAAAAGGAAAAAATAAATCTCGCAGTCAGCGGATTAAGTGAAAATTCAACAAATATTAAATGGAAAATAAATGATGCATTTATTAGTAATAACGATTCTTCTTATACTTCCCCGTTAGATTTTTTAATTGTTCCTAGGATTACTGATTTTGTTCCTTCAATCCAACCTAATCTTAAAATTAAAAGGTTCAATGACATTAATCGTTCTATCTTAGCTGATCCAGTTTGACAAACCTGGAAAAATAGATATGATTATAGGAGCGGAGCTATTCTACCAAATATTAAAAGATGGTCGAAAGGTAATTTCAGACAATGTAACACTAATTAATTCAGTTTTCGGATTTATTGTCAGTGGATCTGTTAATGCAATTAACCATAAAAGTAATTGTTTCTTAATTTCGGAATCGGAAAATATCGATAATTGCATTAAGAAATTTGGGGGAGAGAGAGAGAAGTAGAGGAAATCATCCTGGATAGACCTTTAAGAAAAGAAGAAGAATTTTGTGAAATACATTTTAAAAACACACATAGACGAGATTGCAAACATCAATTAAAACCTTTGTTGCAAACAGAGTCTCCAAAATTCAAGCTCTTACATCTAACTATCAGTGGAAACATATTTCATCTTGTGATAATCCTGCTGATGCCATCTCCCGTGGAGTCAATCCTTCTGATCTCAAGCGCCTGGAACTCTGGTGGTCAGGACCATCTTTTGCCATGGAAGATATTATTGATGATTTACGCCAAAATGAATTAAATTCCCCTGAAAAGGAACTATATTTGACAGAACTAAAAACTGTGACTTCTACAAACTTGTTCTTTCGTCAAACAATAATTTTCTAAATCAAATCCTCTCTTTAAGTAATAATTTTCATAAAATAATTAGAATTCTGTAGTTTTATTTTCAGATTTGTGTTCAATTGCAGAAATAAGGAGAAACGGAGTGGTCCTTTGACTGTCCAAGAATTGAGAATGCCTTAAGATTTCTCATTAAGGAGTACAATCAATGGTATTTTATAAAGAAATAAATAGTTTAACAAAAAGGAAATTGTCAAAGGAGCTGTAAGTAATTTAAATATTTTTCTAGATGAATTTGAATTAATTCGTGTTGGAGGGAGATTAGATTATTCTGATTTGTCATTCGATCAGAAACACCCAATACTCTTACCGAGAGATCATAAACTTACTAATATTATAATGGAACATTTCCACATAAATAATTTACATGTCGTCCCCAAACCTTACTTCATCTTGTTAGGGAAAAATATTGGCCATTAAATGGAGAAATAATGCTAGGAGAATAGTTCATCAATGTATTAAATGCTTTAAAGCCAAACCTAAAATAGAAGAGCAGCTAATGGCATCATTGCCTAAAGAAAGAGTGACAGTAACTCCCCATTTACAAATACTGTATCGACCTTTGCGGTCCTTTTTATATTAAATATAAAAATCAACGTAAGGGGGTTTTAAACAAAATTTATGTAGCAATATTCGTTTGCTTCTCGACCCGAGCTGTTCACTTAGAAATTTTAAGTGATTTAACTTCTGATGCCTTGATTGCAACATTAAAAAGATTTGTTGCTCGTCGTGGTATTCCCAGCATTATATTTTCTGATAATGGTACTAATTTTGTTGGTGCACATTCAGAATTAAAACAATTATACAAACTTGTGGAAACTCCCCAGATAATTTGGCATCTTATTTGATTTCACATTCAATATCTTGGAAATTTTTGCCTCCTAGATCTCCAAATTTTGGTGGACTCTGGGAGGCAGGCGTGAAATCGTTTAAGTATCACTTGAAAAGGACAATAGGTAATTTTAATTTAACTATTGAAGAATTTTTTAACTGTTGTTAATCAAGTTGAAGGTATATTAAATAGTCGACCACTAATTCCTTTATCTTCTGATCCCAACGATTTCAGTTCTTTAACACCTGGACATTTTTTAATCGGTCGTCCAATTAATTCCATTCCTGAATCTAATATAATTGAGATTCCAGATAATCGACTCTCTAGATGGCAACAAGTTCAAAAAATTAATCAAATTATTTGGAAAAAATGGTCAAGGGATTATTTAAACAATCTTCAACAACGCGGAAAATGGAAATTTGAAAAAAGTAATATACAAAAAAATAGCCTTGTCCTATTAAAAGAGGAAAATCTTCCTAGTTGTACTTGGCCAATGGGTAGAATACAAGATGTAGTAATAGGGAATGATGGAAGGGTACGAGTTGTCATAGTAAAAACCTCTCGAGGAATTTTCAAACGCAGCATTTCTAATATATGTATTTTACCAATTCCCAATACTTGAAATGTACGCTTTATTTAAAATGTATTGTTTGAAATGTTTATATATCTACAATATTCCATGTAATGTATTTTTGTATCTGTATATTTTATTAGTATTTTTCTTGTTTATTATTGTTTTTATACAATTTATCATGATTATTGAAAATATTAATTATCTCTTGAAATCCGGAGGATTTCAAGGTAGGGCGGTGTTAAGGCCATGTAAACGTCTACTTGGCATGTTGGCGCCATAGCGTGGCGATGTTAATTCTTAGCAAATAAGGGTGACGCTTAGGGTTGCCACAGCCTCGTGTTTTTGTTCAGTTGGAATGCTTTTGTACAACCGTCCTGTTCCTTCCAAAGACTTCATGTTGGAAGTCGCATAAATAAAAAGAAATTGATTTAAAAACCTTTGGATTTCTTATAAAATTATAATCACTACAGTCCACTAAATTAATAACCTAACACTTTCTATACAACAAAAGTTATTGAACGGCTAATATCTCATCACTGAAAATGTATTTTATCATATTCTCTGATTTTAAATTAAAAAAAAAATCGAACATTATTTGATACATAATGGATCAAATCTCCTTTTAAAACTATGACAAATAAATAGGAGGAGAAACGCTAGTTTAGAATTCAAAAAAATCGAATTCCTGCTCAAGTAAAAAACACCGCGACTCTGAAACGATTAAGATACAAATCGTATTTTTTTCGATATGCATCAGCAGAAATGAAGAACAATAAATGCGAAGTATTATTGTTCTTCATTCTATAAGTAGTATAGAAACTTTTCTAACATGAAAAATGCAAAATTTTTATATAAACTCCTTTGACACAGGGAAGCAGGTAAGCACTTTAGATTCCTCTCATATGGAAGAAGAAATTCAGAGAGGAGACGGAAAAGCATTGTGCAGGTACACACCACGCATCAATAGCCCTTTGTCCAACCCCATCTCAAAAACGGCGGCTTCCGTTTGACACACTACACGAGTTTCCGTCCATGCCACAGCAAAAATAATAAAAGAAAGATTGGAGGATGGAAAATTTGAAGGGCGCACCCTGCAAACCACAGAGAGGAAATAAAATATGCAGAGAAATGAATCACTTGAGGAATAACATTACATAAAATTTTCTAGACATTTTGAAAGCAACGTCGTGAGAGTTTATTTAAATTTATGTTAAAATAAAAACACATTGTGCAGAGTAGATGGATTTAAAAGGAAACATGAGATACCTTAAAAGCAAGTGTGTCTGTACAAGTTATTAAGAGGTGTGTGTGTGTGTGTGTACTTATTTTATCTGCTAACATTTTATACTGAACTACGAATTATGTATTAGAAATCCAGAACGTATATCTAAAGATCAGGAAATTAAAATATAAAATAAAAGCTTCTTTCACTTAAGCAACCCATTTGAACACTAATAATAAATAAATGAATGAAATGTATTTTTAAGCGAAGAAAATGTAGAGTTAAAATATGTTAAGATGAGGTTACAATATAAGGACAACTGTTAGAACATAACTGACATTATGCAAAGATATATTTTAGTATATATTAAATCACTTCAAATTTATAGTCTAAAAATTTGTTTTAAGCTTAAGTTTTTAATAAATTTCTACAAAAACTTCAGAGACTAGTATAATTCTAAGAAATATTTAATATTTCTGAGTGATACGATTTCCTAAAAAGAAAACTGTATTTTATTTTTATTCATATCAAAACGTATTGATATGAGTAAAAATAAATACATGGATAAAAAGATCTACATTTAAGAAGACGATATATTATTTAAATATTCTTAAACATATATCCACACACACATTCCCAATTAAAATATTAATTTTCTTTATTTGCACTGTATATCGTAGAGAAAAACATTTTTTTTTGTAAGTGTAAACCTCCCAAAATAAAATAATTAGTCCAAGGAAACTTTATACATAAGGTGTGTTATTGCTTCTAATGGGCGTGTCTTTTGTTTTCCCATATATATTATTAAAACAAACCGTTATCAGAATAAATTATTTCTCGAAAAACCTCAAGTAAGTAATCCAGAACATTATATTTCATTAATTACTTTCATGAGCAAGAAAAAAATTCGTTAAAATACTTATAGAAATTTTAAAGCATTTATTTAGGTGTTTTATAATGAAATTATATAAATTTCATCCACATAACGGACATTTTCATTTAAGGCAAGGAAAGTAATAATAAATACTATAGCTAATCAGTTACCTTACAATATTTCGATTACCATTTATTTGTACAAACTAATTTATTTTCAGAAGTTTGCAAAATTTTCCCTAAGACTACATTTTTAAGCAAAATGACACTATCTCAATTCAGATGGATTTCACCTGATAGTGTTCGAGCATTTCTAAACAGAACGGTTGATAAATCCCATGAATGATATCTGTACTTTTTAAAAAAAAAGGTATTTACACAACGAAAAACGACCCCCCCCCCCTCCTTTCTAACCGTGAAAGATATTTAGAGAAAAAAAAATCATCACTCACCGAAAAGAGTTCTATTTCTTCGAGTTTAGTATCCAACTCAGCAGACAGATTAACGTTTTCTATATCTGTCATTAAAACTTTGCCACTGTTAGCACTACAGTTATTCTTCTCCGTAATCAAGGAAGTATTATTTTCATGGTTCACACAGCTTGAAGTTCTAGAGCACTTGATACACTTTTCGGGTGCATCCTCAGTCGCCGAGTTAATCATGCTTGAAGAGGAATGTTTTTCGCATGCAAATAAGCCATCCAAGCTTGAGTTCACTGAGGTCGGCATTGCTTCTTCATTTGTCACTCGACTGTCGAGAACTGCTACAAAGCGTCGATCAGCGACTTCTGGGGTCGAGTTAATTGCGGTAGTCTGGAAAGTGGTCTCACTTTCAACTTCTGAGTGACAATGAACCATTTTTTTTTTGTTTGGGTTCATGAAACAACCGTAACGATGTGCCTCATTTCATATATTTAACCGAAAAAACTCTAAAGGCACCTGAAGAAACTTCCCAATTGATAAACACGTTTTGTTGTGGGTGAAATTGTAAAATTGCGAACTGTAATCCATAATTCTTCAGACGATTTCTAAAATATATGGAAGGAAAATGGCTTTGACTAGCAAATATACTCCAGTTGTTTATTTTTTCACAGTTTAACACAAGTGAAATAACTGGGTATCACAGCGGAAATTGTTCCAAATGAGCATAATTTCCTGATCCCACCACATTGGATTATATTGATGAGTAGATAATCCGATTAAAAAGACAATGAGAACAGAACAAAAATAATCACATTTTGCAAACACAAAATTTAACAATTGCAACCAATGAAATAATTATAAAATGATTCAACTTGCGAAGTCAGAAAGCCAATTCACTGACAGGCATACCGACTACATCTGCGCCACACTGAGCTATTTCATTGAGTAGAGTAGAAAAACACACCAGAGAGCATGCAAACGGAACCTAGGTCAAGTCAGTGAAAAATCCCAGAAAACGAGTTAACTGCACCGAGTCCGGACAGTGAAAGCGGCTTTAGCGGAAGTGAGTAAGTTGGAAACTTAGCGGCCAATGTCGACTCCGAAAAGGGAGGGAGGTACAAGGGTGTAGTGGAGGGGGATGGGACTCTGAGGTCCGAACCTTTCTCTCTCTTTTTTTTTCTTTTAATCTCTGTTTTTATTTTTTTTTCTCGCTAACCCGGTGCTCGGGCGACAGCCTTGAAAAAGAAAAGCCCACATGGAATGACGGTAATCGCGCGTTGTGGAAGTTCAGTGAATTTAGAATGGATGGTGGTGAGTTTATTAGCTCCGGTTTTGGACCGGATTAGAAATTAAATAAGAGAATTTTGCCACAATGATTTTTCGGATGAAGTCGAGGAATAACGTAAGAGGACGATCCCCAAGGGGAATAATGTAATTTCTATTTTTTGATATAAATTAAGATATCCGACTACCCTAAAATTGTGAATTTTGCCAAAAATTGACACATTTTTTTATGATTTTATTTTATAGACCGTCTTATATTAACTTTATAAAAATACCAAGTTCATTATTTTCCGTTCACTAGAACACAAAATAGCAAGTGTTTTAGTAAAAGCAGATGCCACTACTTTAAGCAAGATGTCGTACTTTAAAACGCGTTTGTGTGTGTTTTGAAAATGCTTAAACGGGAATAGCGATTGCTCAAAAAGTTTTGAAAATAATTAGCTGAATTTTTTTGTGTATGTT
>BMAO01021049.1:0-25189 GCA_019973975.1 Trichonephila clavata | reverse complement strand
ACGAACCATGGATCTTTGCGTTGACCACTATGCATATGTACATACATTCTGTTGTCTCTACCAATTCGACGGAGTCGTCCATTCCACCTAAATCCGTCTAATACGACACCACTCCAATATTTGACGACGATGTAGTCGGGAATGTCGAATCTCTCATCTCATGTCGGGAAACCACCGACAAATGGTGCTATTATTTATGGCAGGGATGGGCATGAAGTCGATTGCAATCAACCGGTGGACCACCAAGACATTTTGGAGTGACCGCCTTCTTTACTAAGACCTAAGAAACGCTTACTAAAATAAACATATTTATGGAACACCAACTCCAACTAAGCTGGAGAATCAGCTTTTCACAATCCATGCGACTGTGCTTCCTGTGCAAATGATTCGGTAAATGTGTAGAAGACACATGCACTTTCATTGGAAGCGCGAGTTGACTCTTAACACATTCACTGACGGTATAGGTGAAAAGAGCGATCATTGCAATGCCAACTTAGAAATGAGTTTTTCCTCTCACACCGATTAAAGCGGAGGATATAAGTTAATGATTAGCTCTCCTCGCAATAGCACGAGATTGGTTTGTGAGACATCATGCCACACCTCTCTCTTCCACGGGATTGGGTTTTCGTGTTGATATCATATCCCGCTATAACGCTGGATCCGGCAACGAGCAAATTAAGTCAGTGTTTCTCAAACTGTGAGGTGCACCCTCCTAGGGGAGAGTGATATCCCTTTGTAGGGGGCGCGAGAACTTTAAAATGTCGAAAATAAAAGATTTAAAATAAGTATTAATTTGCTGTACTGAAAGGAAGCAAATTAAAAAACATTCGAACATAATTATTTATAACTATTAATTTATATTAATTAATTATTATTATATTAATTTATTTATGACTATAATAAACTCAGACACAAATAACACTTTAAATAGGATAATTTAGTCACGCAATCGAGAGAAGAGACAAGATTTGGGGAGATTATGTTCAATACTGTGGCTCTTCTCCTTAGTATTACTTTACACAGAGCTTACTTATATAATGTCCTCACTACCTTTAACACTCTAAACATAAACTTAATATAAGGTGACAGAGCCTGACTTTAGGCAGTCTTCTAATCAATTGCAATTAACTCTATCTTTCTCACTATAATCTTTCACAAGGACTTTTAAATCAAATCTGGTAATCTTCACCTTGTAGATATCTTGTCACCTATGGCTAGCTAAACATTTCACTTTCTTACTTTTTGTTTACCTATTCTCATCACTGCTAATTCCCTAACTATTCACTATTCACTTCACTTCTAATCCCCTCACAATTCACTAACCCTTTAACTCGTGAAGTAGATATATATATATATAAATAACTTAATTTACATATCACGTTTCCTTCTTTTAGGAGAAGATAGGTTAAAATTTGCTGGCCCCAAAGAATTCCCAAGAAGATTAGTTGAAGGACGGGTATAGATCCGTCACAAGTTTACGTATGTTCTCTCCTTGTTTCATTACAGACACATATGGTCTAGTAGTCATTCATCATTGTTCAATCACACATCCTGATAATTTTATGTTGCTTGTAAAAATAGTAATCTGTCATATTTTAAAAGAGGGGAATAAGGTCGGAAACAAGTGTTTGAAAAAAAACATACAACAAAGAAAAGAATAGAATGGTTACATTGGGTGGACCGCAACACCTTAAAACATTGGAAGTAGCCCGTACCCTGGTTCTGACTTATGAAATGATCGACAGAGATTCCCACTACCTGCTAAAGCCTGTAATAGTGGTTGTTGGCATCTTTCTCGATCCAGTTCGCCTGGATCTTCCTGTTCCTGCTTGATGCTGAAAAGAGCCTTGTTGTACGCCTCTCTGCCAACAGCCTGTAACAGTATCATTACTGCTTTCAATTTTCAGCTCAATTTGTCGATTAGACTACCCTTTCGGAGTGATTAACTAATACAACAGCATTAATCGAAACGAATTTGCTACGATAATAGATGACCTTTTAAGATCCGATATGCAATGTGCTCTAAAAGCAGCCCAGCACACGTCACACGCACAACTCATCGGCTAAATTAATTATTTGTATATCCGATGCGAATTCTGCATTCTTCCAAATTTCAATCGTGCTATTCAAATTGTTCCATGTGTGACTTTTTTTTATGTTAGAATGTGTTATCGTTATACAATGAATTTTCTGTAATATCGGAATGAAATGAAACTCGAATACAATGGCTCTTTTTTTGAGAATCAAAAGAACACTCGATGTTAATATAATACTCTTTTTAATTTAATAATGTAATCATTCACGTATTAAAAACAAAATTTTGATTAGTTTCAGATGACACAGTACCCTAAAAGTGACCAAAGTATTCAATATTTCACTACCTTTTAATTGTGCGATTTTTCTAATTATGTATACAACTTTCAAACTCTAGCATCACTATGTGTATCAATTTAACTCTTTTAACAATATGTAGAAACGAAAACCGAAGGAGTAGAGTACATGCGGTCGGTATTCCATGCACTACCGATCAAAAACTCAATATTTTAAATTTCCATTTGGAAAAGAATATTGTGTTTTTGACAGGTTGCTCTAGCTCGCAACGATATACCTGGTTTCTATGTAAAACACGTGAAAATCCACTTGAATAAATCTCATTTAGTCGAACTTATGCCAATCTGTCAAAGCAGGAGGGAAAAGAGAGTTTTCAAAGATACATAAGATGCGTAACACAAAATGGAAATAATTATCACCATAGCATAACTTTGAACACGTTCTCCAAAGAAACGTGAGCGAAATTATGTCAAGTTACTTTTGTAGATAATGTTTTAAATGTTTGAACAAAAAGTCATAAGAAAATATACCAATAAAAAACGGGTTCCTTTTAAATAAGTAAAAAATTCTGTTTGGGGGGATAGATATTCATAGTATGTATCAAAAGAAAAGCAAGAGATTAATAGCATATGATATTGCTGGAAAAATATACTGCCCAAATTTGTTTGAATGGTTGATTTATAGTTTATCAAATGCATACTCTTAAACAGCCCAAGGAGACTAATCTCTACATTTTCAACCACAGTCGATTGACTACAAATGAGCTCACATCCAACTCTCCAAATGAAAGAGAATTGCAAAATCGATACATCTCCCTAATTAAAAAGAAAGAAATTAGAAATCATTCTCGTGTTTTAATAACACGTTTTTAAATAAAATTAGAACAAATGACAATATTGACTTGAATTATAAACATTATAAATCCAGAAACAAATTAATAGTAAAAGTGGGTACTTACGTATTATTGCAACAATCGCCAACTTTATTAATAACTCGTCAAGTTGGTAACACTGATTTCCTATGTGGCTTACGCGCTGAATTGACAACCATGTACTACGTTTCATATAATGTTGCCAATAGGTTGCGATAATGCGTATGTACCTGAAAGTGATATTACACATATTGCAATATTTAAATCCACTTCATTTTAACGTGTTTTTTCTAATATATTATTTAGAGTTGATTTCTAACTTACTATTATATGTACTAATATAGTACTTGACAAATATAGTAGCTACTATGTATAAATCATTTCATTTGTTTTATTGACCTGCAAATCTTCAAAATGCTATTTTCAGCTCATTTTTTTCATGACAATCATGTATTTAAAACATCAATTACACACAATATCACAAAATATTGGATTTAATTTTAAATTCATTTTATTTATACCCAAAACTAAACAAAAAGTGCTCATTTCTTTACATCAATCAATTTGATGATTTTTTCGGAAATTTTTCTTGGTAAATATCGATATATACGTATATAGAGAGATTCGTCATTTTTCTGGATGAATATATCAAGAATTTCTAGCAGAATTGTATAAAAAATCTCCATTCGAAATAAATTAGAATACCTATTTTGTTATTCATTTGATTCAAACTCTACAATATTGCTTAAGAATTCTGATTAAACTTACCAATGGAGCAAAAACAAGTAAGAAAAAAATTACTGATTACAAGTAGATAACTTGTTTCAATCTATACTTTTAATTAGGATTGCAAACTTTTATGAATACCACTAATTTATTGCACATCCAGTTAAATGGAAAGCATTTTAATTACAAGAACTGAAACGCGTTGATTAAATTTTTTCGTTAAAAAGAAACGTTGCTGATGAATATTGAAAAGGAATTTAGCTGTAACCTTTCTTTAATGATAATCATGAAAGAATGTCGTCAATTAAAGAGGTAAAAAACGTCTAATCCTTTAATTTACTACTCACAGTTTTTTTCAAAGTTAGGAACTTCACAGTTAAAATAAAAATGAATTTACCATTTTTTTACAGTGCTTGTGAGCCTAAATTTGAATCACTGCCAAGTTCTTATCTTTCTTCAAATGTGTTCTCACTAATCCTAGAAAAAAACTTCCACCGCTATGTTTCTCAAACTCAACAATCAGTCCTAGAAGTGTACTAGTAACTTGTAAGAAGTGAAACAAGAAATCTATACAAAAGTTACAATATACTACCAAAAAACTGTAATTGTTTTCGCTCGAGGTCCTCATTGTAGGAGGGGATGATACTGGAAGGTCTTACCTTTATAAAATTATTACATTCCTTAGTAAACGGTTTATCTCAAAAAAGGTACAGATTGTAGCATATAAAAATCAATGAATGTAAGTTCAATAAAATACTGGCTATTTTATTTTATTTTTTTCTGTGCTAATTTCAAAAAATGTATAACTGTAAGCACGTTTAATTTTAAAATCGGTTCAAAGACACAAATGTACTCTATCGCACTTTTCCACATTTTTTTAAATCGGAAATGAAATTGTGCTTGTTGAAATTCTCATCACAGCCTGCAAGTTAATGTTAGCCAACTTGCACCTATATTTACTCTTGTTGATCTTCATTCAGGAAAAGCTTTGCTCACAAGTATATGTCGATTCAAATACACTCAAGTGCCAAAACATTATAACCACCCCTACATTTTGCAATGAACTTGTTTGGATGAGGTGGAAGGCACGTGATCAGGAGGAAGTGGTATTTAACTGCTGTTGGACAGTCTGAAGAATCATTCTTTGATTTACTTCTGTGTGTGATGGGAAAAGCTGCGGATCTAAGCGACTTTGATAGAGGGAAGATTGCATTGGCTCGAAGGCTCGGAACAAGTATTTCCAAAATTGCACGACTCGTGGGTTGTTCTCAATCTACAGTTGTTAGTACTTATGCAAAGTGGATAAATGACGGTAAAACCAGCAGTAGACGACATGGTGTTGAACGTCCGCGCGCTATCAAAGAAAAAGGTCGCCGGAGACTGTCTCGCATGGTGAAGCAAAAGCGGAGCCAGACAGTGGCTCAGCTGACAGACCAATACAATGCAGGGCCAAGAAGAATTATATCGGAGCACACTGTTCAGCGGAAACTGTTGAATATGGGGCTACGCAGCAAACGTCCCACATGTATGCCTTTGCTGACCAAGCGTCATCGCCAACTGCGCTTGCGCTGGGCCCAAGAACATCACGACTGGTCCATGGATCAGCGGGAGAGAATTGCCTGGTCAGATAAATCACGGATTGTCATTCATCACACCGATGGCCGTGACAGGATACGCCGTCTTCCAGGCGAACATTTGCTCCCTCAATGTGCAGTAGGCCATACACAGGCTGGTGGTGGCGGTATTATGCTTTGGGGGACGTTCTTTTGGGCGTCTCTGGGACCCATGGTTGTGGTAGAGCAGACTATGAATGCTACAGGGTATCTGAATATCATTGCGGACCAGTTGCACCCTTACATGGCCTCTGTTTTTCCACCTGGAAATAGAATGTTCCAACAGGACAACGCCCCGTGTCCCAAGGCTAAAATTGTGTTCGAGTGGTTCCAGGTATATGATGCTGAATTCCAGTTAATGTCCTAACTCACCGGATCTCAATCCGATAGAACACATTTGGGATGTCGTGGGACGGCAGCTCAGAGTTCAAAGACCACCAATTCGCAATATCTCGGATTTGAGTGACCGTTGCTTAAACATCTGGTACAATCTGTCTCCGGCCATCTACCAAGGACTTGTGGCATCCATGCCAAGGAGGATTGAAGCTGTGTTGCGCGCCAAAGGTGGGCCAACTCGTTATTGACAGGTGGTCATAATGCTTTGGTTCTTGAGTGTATAGATAGTATTTTTTCTATATTTGATTTTCTGTCTGTTCTAGGAGACCGCATACGACAACACGAGGGGCGCATGTGGCGAAGGGCCATCCCTTTCTTAGAAAGATTTCATATTTACTAAAAAATATATTTTCAATAATTGTGCAAACAAAGCAAGAAACCCGAACCATTCATACTGTCATACTGGCATTTATAATAATAGACGGAAAATGTGGATTAAGCTAAAAACAATAGCACTTGTGGTATGTATACCAAACTCATATATGAATGACATCGTGAAAACTAAACTGGATTACAAGTGGAAATCAAAATGTTTGGTTTTAATAGAAGAAAAACAGTCTCTTTCATATAAATTGGCAACTTTTCTTCAGATTTCATATATCCATGCTTTCTTTTAATATAAATGTACGTAATATTTATTTCAATTCGTTTTAGATTAAATCTAGATAAAAAAAATAAATTACAATTCCGGAATAAAATAAAACACATTATAATATGCCAATTTACTATCTCTTCTTTTATATTTATATTTCATGATTAATATATATATATATATATGACAAAAAACTTTCAGACAATATTTTTTACAGTTTTATGAAATACAGCATTGAGCATCTAAAATTGTTTTTCTGGAATATGTTGTGAATTCAAACAACTTATAAACTTTAAAAGCATTAATCTAACAAATTTTTAACGAAATATATTCAATAGTGTAATAGCATAAATATTCTACGTTTACAAGTAGTGTAATTCGTGTTTCAAGGCAGTGAAAAACGATTTAAACAATAAATGTGATTTAAAAAATGCACTTAACTAATAAAATAGCAAATAAAGTTTTGAAACATAAATTAAGAAGTGAAAAAGGAACCATACAACTCCAATGAAAACTCGCTTTGAAAATTGAATTCAATTTCAAACAACAAACTGCTTGTAGAAAGATGAAGTAAATATAGTTAAAAAGAATTTTTCTCAAAAATCTCTTTGAAATGTCTTTCTTAAGTTTACTAATTCAATTAAAACAGATGAAACAGCAAAAGTGCTGATGTTTTATTATTTTCAGGAAACAGAGTAGAGATTTTTTAGAATATTTAGTTATATAAATTAAATTTTGCCTTCAAACAGATGAAAATTTTATATCATAGCAACTAATGTTTTAGGAGGAATAACACTTAATACATTCATATGAATTTAGTATATTGGGTTGTTTGGAAAATAATTTCATTTTATTTTTTTAACGACAGAGGATTTATTTGTAATTTTTCACAACCAACTTCACACTTAAGCTGCATAACCGTTATATGTTCTGAGAGCTGACGTAGCAAGGCTTTCTTGTGAAAATGTCCAATTGATTTTACTCGGAAGTTTTTGGTTGGTTCACTTTGAAAAAAAGAGAGTGAAAAGCATCATTTTCGGCGTATTTTACATTTTTACTGTTGAAAATGTAAAAATTCTTGCTGTTCAAGCAAGAAAAAAATTAGCCGATGAGTATGGAGAAGATAATACATCTTCTCCATACACATCTACACATTTTGCCGCACATTCCAGTGCCGAAACTGGTTTGCAAAATTTCGATCTGGCAATTTTGATGTTGAAGGTGCAACACCTTTTGGAAAGCTAGTTGAAGCTGATAAAGACACAATAAAGACATTAACTGATACAAACCGGCGAATAACAACTCGTTAGATCCCTGAGAGGTTAAATTTAACGAATTCAACTGTACATGAACCCTTCTACATTTTTTTCTGAATTTGACTATCTGATATTATCTGTGCGTGATGTTATTTGAGTAAAAAAAAATTAATCTTAAATCTAAAGGAGAAAAAATATAGGGCAACAATATCCTGAATACGTTATCTTAAGCTTATATACCTTGAATACGTTAACAATAAATCATAATAAAATATTTTTAAGTATTTCTTTAATTCTCTGAATAATAAGATACATTATATAACAATGTAATATTATATAATTTGTAGCTCAGGTCTTTCGATCTAGGTTCGACATCAGAAGTCGGTGAAACATTATATTTTGTCTGTATAAAATTTTCTCGTCCTTAGTTTAATTTTAGTTTCACATAAAGAGATAATATTTACATATTAAAATATTTAAAAAAAACCAGAATATCAGTTAAGTCTTTTGATCACTTCCTCTCTTTCGCTTTATATACTCCTCATTTTTCTTAAATAACTTATTCTTTAAACATTAAAAAATATTAAACCATTATTGTTTATTCATTTGAAAACGATAATAACATAATGCGCCTTTTAACACGCTCTTTTATTTAAAAAAGTACGTTCAAATATATAAAACCCATGTAAAAAATATCACTTCATTAAAATAACTTCATTTTACGCCTTATTGAGCCATGTTTTATGCTGATGTAACTGCAATTTTAAACAATTTAATTAATTTAGTCATAAAAACTATTATTTCAACTTTAATAAATTTTTTGTCTGCAACAAGATGGTCATAGTTTAAAAAAAAATAATGAAGAGGTGCATTTTTTGTTTTCTTGTAAGTGTTAATAAAATTACACGAATAAAGATTAAATAATGAATGTTGAAAACGCTGTAGGAAATTAATTTATTTTACGGATACATTATGAACTGTTCTATCATATTTCTCAAAAAAAATCGTTATCTGTAATGAAACTATCTTGAGAAAACGAAAATGTTTCTGAAACCACACCCAATTCAGAGACCAAAAGCGCTAATAATTTTGTTAAATTCCAATATTGTCTCAAACCCCCATTCAATCTCTCTATTGCATCCCAATTGCATATAAATTCCGTAATAACAAGACAGTTTCATTTGCTTGTATCGAAAAAAATTAAACTCCTACCAAAGTTAAAATTATATCATTTTTAAGTATCTTTCATAATTTATATTCCGCTTAAACGCTCATTTACTCTCTTCTAAAAGTGATTAATTATTATATTTTATGAACATTTTTTTTAATTTAAAGGATATATTTAATTGGTCTGAATTGAAGTGTCTCACACGTCTCTCTTTCGCTCTTCATTGCTTTTTAAAGGATTACCTTTTTGAAAAAATATAATTTCGTAAGATTTTATATTAATATATCTTTAGCTACACAATTTTTATTGGAACACAGACAGCTTGAAATAAAATGTATGATTTGTTACATTTTCATAAAATTATTTAAATAACTTTTTAATATGATAACTTGGTTCATTTCGAAATAAAATTGAATTTTAAGACTCATGTGTTTGGGATCCGGATTACGAAAAAGTAGATTTTTTGACGGCTTTATATTTTAATACGGTATTTTTTTTCTAGATAGCATATTCGTCTGCAAATACCTTTGATACAGTTTATATGATGGGTCGTCTTTCATATATAGTAAAGTTTTTTTAACTAATAAACAGATATTTTCTAAATTTATTGAAATTTATTCTGAAGTTGTCCAGTAGTTACATCAGTATTAATTAAAATGTATCAATTATAATTAGGGATTTCAATGCTGGATTAAAAGTTCAATACCTGTATTCGGTATTTTTAGGTCCGGATGTAATACCGGTAGTAGAAATTTTAGAAAAGAAAGAAAACGCACGCGTTTCTTTGTTTTATTTGCCAGTTTTATTAGAGAGTGTAAATAACACAAAAAATAACATGCAACATAAATTATAAATGTATATAAAGGATCAGAAAAAGGTAGAAGGAACATCTTATTTATTCAAATCAAAAAAAAGGTGTAAATATCATATTATTCAGTCTGTGATGGTTCATCATATAAATAATGAAACCAAACCAAAGCATTATCAACTGATTTTGAATGTTCTTTAAAGTTATTCTTATTCATTATTATGGTTATTATTTATGAGTATATATATAATAAATCTGAAACAAAATTTCAACCCTAAATAATGGTTTGCAAATACAATGTAAATAACAAACTCAACAATTTGAAAAATATCGAAATATTACGCAATTTTTTCAAAACTACAACTTTGTTTTCTCATAAACAAATATCAGACTACGATTTCTGTGCGTGTGCAGTATCGCTCTGAGCTGCAATAAGATAGTTTTGGTCCACCTCCTTGGATGATTCACATATTTGATCACTTCTCTTTATTGTACGATTCGCAGTCTAAATAATTTCACCCATTAGGGAGACATAAAAAAGACATAATCCCTGAACGTATAGTGGAGACAATTTTAAAAAATTCTAGTAAATACCGAAAAGAACGGTATTTAAACTTGTGAATACCGGTATTACAAAATTGTACAAATGCTCATTCGGTATCCCGGTATACCAGTATTGCAATCCCTAATTATAATACAGAAAAATACACAATATTACAAATTCGAAGCTCATACGGCAATAGATCTTAGTCATAATACAGCATTACGTCAATGACGCCCACAATTCACTCTCAAGTTAAGACTGGGTAAGTTTACTTCTCTACGTTATCCTTATATGCAAGAGGTGTTCAAATAAAAATGTGCGAAAGGACACTTTTGGGAGAAATGAAGACTTTATGCAAAGGCCTCAGCCCAATGATCCTATTGATTAACGAGTGGAAGGATTCCTTGTTCCCAGAATTCCTGTGGCTATGGAGAGACCCAGACCTTCACAACAACCTTGAGTTCGTCACACGAGTTCATGCTCTATCCTTTAAGATATTTTTCAGGGGGCCAAACACATGGAAATCGCACGGTAACAGGTCCGGGCTGTAGGTCGGATGGTCAAGCTGCTCCCGCTTGAACTTGTTCCGCGCGTATAACCCTGGGGACGTGTGGACACACGTTATCATGGATCAAAACCACACCGTCCTTGTCAATGAACACTTTCCGCTGTCAGAAATCAAATAACGCCTCGCTGCTTCACAATAATCGAATTTTGTCATCTGAACGTCATCATGTCTTCACACACACTGCCGCGTCAATTAGATGACACTTATTTTTTGAGTCTTTTCTCTCTCCTGCGTGCGGATGCCCGTTTATTCTCCGATCCACGTCGAAGATTCCATTCGCAATTCCAGATGTCTCGCTACGTTCTCCCACAGCGGCATAGGCAAATATGTTAACTGTTACGTTCTTACGACATTTCGTACCAGTTCATTTGAATAACTCTTGTAGGATGTCTATGGCTTCTAAAACTTTCCCATGAAAATATTCCTCCTAGACCATTCTGAACTTTTCCAGAAACACCCATTTTTTCGCCAAATTTGTTGCCAAGGTCACTCCTCCTTATTTATTATTATTGTAAGAGTAATCTCATCTTTGTTCCGTAAATGATTTTTCCAGACACGATATCTTTTCAGTAGAGAAGCAGATTCTGAAGTTTCCGTAGCGATAGGTACGGTTTCTTAGGAAAGGTATTGAGGCAGTTACAAATTTAACATTTCGAAAAATTTGAAATAATTCAATATTGTTTTGAATAAAGTAATGTATTTTTGAAAGCAAAATCTTTTCGAAAATACATGCAGAAATAAATGTTCCTTTGTTTGAAAATTAAATTTTTCTGCCCTATAATTTCTCTGGTCAAATCTTTGAATTTTCTTTTTTAGTCTTTTCATAGTTCGAAAGACTTAATGATTAAAATAACCCATCGCATCAAGTATTGTGTATAGTGGCATTTAACTTACAAAATTATAATTTAAGAAAGAAGTTTTAAATAACAGGAATATTTTCAATAAGTTCAAAGCAAAATATAATTTAGCAATAAAAGAACTTCTTAACTTACATGCAGATTAAAATACGAAAAATATTTTAAACGCAAAAGACGAAAAAAATATTATATGATTGCTAGAAATTTACACAACTTACTTTTATTCACAAAAAATTGCATATATCTTTGTATAAAATACGTTGAGATTTTTTTTCCAAATATTTATACATTATATTCAAACTTAATATTTCTATCGATATTAATCACACGTATTTGACAAAAAATATCATCCAAACAGTTACAGTTACAGTTTTTGTGGGATGTGGAGCAACAAAGGCTATTATCTCTCATCCAAACAAATATAAACCAAATATTCGTTAAAAGAAAATTATTCATAATACTATAGATTGATGAATTAAAAACAAAACAAAAAATACTTATATATATATTGAATTATTTTTTTACTATAAAAGATTACAACAAAGCTAACTTCACTCAATAAGACTTTTAGTACAAGGGTTTGTCACTTACGTAGGTATCTTTGTTTCATCATCAATGTGCTGAGAATTTTAAAACAAAATTCTTACATTTTATATTTTGAACTAACTTTATTCTTTTGGAGACCATAAAAAATAATATTTTTTATCCTTTATAAACTTAAAAATTAAATAACCTTTCATGTTCTAAACATATTTTTAGATAAAAAAAAAAATTTTTCCTTTATTTGGAGTTCTCCTAAATGTGTATTTTAATAAATAAAATAGTTGAACAAAAATCTCTAAATATGCCCGCGATATTTTAATACTTAGAGAAGGTTAAATTTAAATTTAAAAATGATACATATTTCAAAGTTAGAAAAAATGTGTTCCATATATATTTTGAATGAAAAAAATAGAATATCGTTAGAGTTTTCAGTAAGTGAAGCAAAAATTATTCAGTTTTCGGATGACAAAATGTATAATAAAACGTAGAAAACTATTTCTAAATATAGAATTTTTTGTAAATAAATTTTATACATTTATACAAGTTTATGTATTAAGAAATAATATTGCTAATATGTTTTTTTGCATATCGTTCCTCTTTTTATATATATAAATATATATATATATGAAATATATATATCGTTCCTCTATTCATATATATATATATATGTATATATAGTCAAAATTTCTCTAAAAGAGAGATGAATAAACATGATTAAAACTGAAAATAATTGAAATTGCAAGATAACCAGACAACAGAATTTAAAATAATAGAGCTAAATATAAAAATATAAAAGAATGGATGCTACAGTATTATTAACATTGCTGACTTAGGACAGCTTATATATATATAATTATATATATATACAACGATCAGTTTAATTTTCTTCTACTATTTTGAGAATTTATGTGATAAAATCGTATGCGGTTACATTGAGTAAAAATAATAAAATCATTTCTGAAAAAGTGTTTTTTTCTATTACAGAAATAAACGTAAAAACAAGCTTATAATAAACTTTGTAACGATATCTCAAAAATGCTTTAACAAAATACAAAAACACAAGTAATCTTCTTAAAATATTAAAAATTGAGAAACATTATTTGAGACAACAATTAATATTAAAATGTAATACTTAAATAGGAATTTAAAGTATTAAAACATCAAAAAACTTATTTTCGTTTGAAACTCAAAAACAAATTGAAAACCAATTTCAGGATAAAAATACAATATCATTGTAGAAGTCATATTTATAACACATACTTTTTAAAGAAGTGGTATTTAATTACATTTTTAAAAAAAATATTTTTCAGTGCTTTTTTTTCAATACATCTCTTTCTGTTTTTGCACTGAAAACAAGAGGTGCTGAATAACTTCCTTTTAAACAAGCGTCATTTTATCTTTATCGATATTTTGCTTACCTGAATTACTACATTTAAAAAAATGCTTTTTATTTTTATAAAGGTTTTTATATCTTTCTTATAAATGAATCTTTGAAACCCTGTTTAAAAAAAGATAAAAAGAGGAAAGGGTAATTATAAATAAATAAAAATTTAGTACATATGGATAGATAAACAGATCTACATAGATATAACATCAAAAGTCAACATAATAATTATGTATCATTTTCTTCATGATCCTTTTACTTCATATCAAATGCTTTGTTAATTTCAAAAAAATCACACAATACACAATACTTCTAATGCAATATTTTAAGCTTATACTTGGCGACACAATTCCTGTAACATGTATCGATTACATATTCTAAGCACAATTCAGTCCTGAGGTGAATATTTTCACTGTTAATACTTCATCAGATATAAAATAAATAACGAAAACTCTGTTTCAGAACTTTATCGCAGTACCAACTTGATCCTAACATAAACAAATCATTAATATTTCCTGAAAAATACTTTAAAAGCCTTCAGGCAAGTTTATTAGTTATTATGTTCTATTAATATATCTGGTATATCACGTTCTTTTTAAATCATGGAACACTGCGTGGAACCTTTTCGAGAAAAGAATGGATACAACATTGCCCAAAGTAGGGGATGGATTGGTAAATGCGGGTGAAACTAGTGTCGATAAAATAGTCACGTGTGTTTACTTGGCATCGCTCCTATCTAGAGGTCTTTTCAAGATCCTCGAACTATTCGCTTCAATGCTTTCATTTGAATTGATTAGATGACGAGAAGAGGTTGAACATTTATTAACTTAAACATGATGTATTATCAAGAAGTAAAACATATATAAAGTGTTATCTTGTTTTACGGCAGAGACTAACAAGTTCCTTGCAATATGTTTTAAAATTCTGACGAAATTCTACTCTTAATTTTTAATGATTCTCTCATTTAAGCAGAAATACAATAAATGGAATTAATCTCCAATAAATAATTTTTATCTTGTTTTATTCAAGACCAATATATATCGTAATAAATACCATTCTGATAAATTTTATGCTGCCTGCATTTTTTTAATATTGTAGTAAAATATTTAGTAGTGGGCTATCTCACGAGGTTCCCTCTCTAACGTAACTTGGTGTAACATCCTTTAAACTTTACCTAAAATTAACTGTCACCTCCTTACATTGAAAATGAAATATACAGATCGGTTATAATGTATACAAATTAATGAGAAAGAAAATTTATAGCTTATAGTTGATTGTAGGTTATAAAGGTTAGTTAGCAATAAAAGGAGTTAACAGAGATTTTCACTATCAGTTTTCCTCAGCTAGGCGCAGGCATATATTTCTTTAAACATGAGATTTCCTAGAAGTTTCTAAGATTATCTTAGAAAGTTCTCGGACAAATCTAATTGAACTTTGGATTCTAGTCGTATATTCAACAGCTTGTAGCTTACTTGTCTGGGGTCTTCGTCTTCGTACAGTTTGGCGTGTCTGTCAACTTACAGACAAGTACTTTTATTTATTATTTAAATACAGGGATTGACCCCTTCTTCGTATCTTTGGGGCCAAATAAAGTTTTGTACCTATTTCCTTCTGTTACGTGTCATGTCGACTACCAAAATCGTAAGGTAGGGTTCGAGTCATAATCTCTCCAAAAAGAGGACCCTCAAGGCCTTACTTGGAGCAATTTTCCCTGAAAGCACAATTCCGAACAATTTCTATTTAGTTGGCATAGCAATGGCTCCGAACAACTTTTCCCCAGTGAGCTGAAAAAATTGTTCCAAATAAAAATTACTTGAAATTCAAACCAATAGGGTTCTTCGGCTCCCTACGTCATAAACAAGACGGCGGTAAAGATGACAGCCTCGGCTTCATCAAACGCATCATATTAAGTGTATAATATTTTAATGGTGTATAATATTTTAAACAGAATGGTGCTCCATTTCTGTTTACACCCGTCAACAAAAGCGCGAGCGAAATAAAATAAATAATATTGGATATTCGTTTTCCGAAGCAGAAAAATCAGCGAATAATTTTTCTATGTAGAAATAGAGCACGGCTTACGTCGGAGCATGTCGTTTTGCTTAAGGCAACCCTTCACCCTCAGCTGTGTTAAGAATTTGGCCAAACGGTTGCTCGAAATATGCGTTTGTGATAGAACCTTAAGAGATGGATAGCCGGACTTAAGAGGAACCGTTGTAAGTTGTCTCAGTTCAATTTATTGAAGCATTATATAATAAATATATTTAAAAGAACGTTGCTTCCTTTTTACTGAATTTCATCTACGTTCCTTTATTTTTATTTAAATAATGCTCCCTCTTCCCAAAATAATAATATGAAGTGAATACTTAAAAGGAAATTATTCGGAGGTTCAGCTATAAAACATTGTTTTTTAGCCCAAAGTTGCGAACCATTCAATGAAAGTCTTTGTTCTATAACATCTGATATTGTTCCATCACAAATTTTATTGGAAAACGTATTATTCTGTATTTTCCTACAAATATTCGGTAATACGTTTCTATCACTTCAAAAAGTTTTGTTGGAAGTAATGTGAAGAATAATTACTAATAATTTTAATCTCCTGCACACACACACACACACATAGAGAAAAGGTATAACTTTGCAATGAAGGGAACCCTACCTAGAAGTTTGAAACAAAACTTTCACGAAGTTTGACGAAATTATTGAAATTTCCTAAATTTATCAGGATACTCAAAATAAAAATTAGCACTAATATTTTAATTTATTGTTTAATTTAATCTAATTTTTGGTAATAAGTAATACGTTTTATGTTTGTTTTCTTTTGCTACTATTATTATGGAACCCAGGGAATACTTACTTAAAATAACAGAATGTAACAAATGTTGCAACACTGAACTTATCAAAATATAATCTCAAAGTCTTTTTTTAATATAAAAGAGTATTATGAAATTCTCTTTAAAAAAATCTTACCACAAACATTATTCAATTCATTTTAAATACAGCTACTAATAATTTCAATACATTTTATTACTAATTAAAATAAATATATTCCCTTCAAAAAATTCTTGTCAGCACATGCCAATAACTAAAATTATGTATTAGCAATCAAAAAATAAAAAACGAACTTTCTGTTATCCAACCTAAAATTAAAAATCATTAGTTGCAAAAAAGATATTTAATTGCTTAATATACCAAAATACATATTCCATGGTACAAGTTAGATAATATTTTCTTTTCTTATTAATAAAATATTATATTAAAATACAATAAAAAATTACTGAAATTAAAACAAAAGTTAAGTGTTTATTTGAATGATTATATATAAACGTGAGATTTTTGTTGGAAATAATTTTTTTTGGAAGGTATTTTAGTCTCACGCTAATCTTGCCTATGCTCTAAATAATTGTACTCGAATATTAAATAAAATCATAAGAACGGTTCGATGTAAATGCAGTCAATGAATTCTTTTAAAAATCTTTTGTCTTAGCTATATTTTCGGAAAAGTGGAGCGGGGGTGTAGCTTATCTGAAAATAATAAAATACAGAATTATTTGTAAGAAAATTATTTACCGTTTTAAATGAATAGAAGTTATTTAAAATGTTTGTTTATTATAAATATTTCAAAATTTGACTGCTTTCTTAAGCGAATTATTCTATTCAATTATTGTTTTTTTTTATTTTATTTTATTTATTTATTGTATAAATACGTTTTTACTATCAAATTTTTTCCCTGGGAAAATCTTATTAAGAATCACCTGCTTATATAGAAGAAAAGTTTTAAATTCTTCTGTATGCCTGGGTGAACTTTTCCTTCTTATTAACTATATTTCAGAAAATACTTTCATATTTTTACATATATTACATTAATAATGATATGTTATATTTTAAATGTTTTATCTTATGTATAAAGAAATTTGAATTGAAAGTGTTGAATGATTTTATCTCTAAGATAAATGCATGTTATACTAATTATTTTATATAGAATCAATGCAAGCTTTTGGGGCTGTTTCCAGCAAATGTCTGCTTATATGCTATTATCCGTATTCAGTTAAATAATACAATCAATCAAGTAATACATAAGCAGACTGATATCATTTGAAAGCAATGCATTCATAACAAATTAATCATATAAACTATATATATATATATAATATGTAAAAGTAAGCAGAAGTATTCTAATAAACATTCAACAGGAAATTTCGTGATTTCTTTTCATATATTCTGTTGAGTAAAACTCCACTAAATTTAATAGTACGAGTTATAACAATAGTTGGTAAGATAAACATTTTAAAGACAAATCGTAAAATATGTTTACGCATTAGTTTTACTAAGTCATTTTCCATGACCTAATTAATCGGAAAAGTGAGTGTGCAGAAAAATCTGAGGATGGCATAAAAATTGTGTAATAGTGAATATTTAAGTAAGTCACAAAAAAATATTAAGAAACAATGTAACGGAATATTTTACTCATCATCCTATCTCAATCATCGATACGCGGTGAATCATAAAATTTTAAAAATAAACAACTTATGTACTAGGAGTTTTCCCTTCTACCTTTTATGGTATTTCTCTAAGATGACCATCATCTGAGGACGGACCTTTGGGTATCCATCGTCCAGAGGTCTCCCCACTAATTAAATTATCTGAAGAGCACAGAATTCTCCTTGCATCTCACCAATGGATTTCTCAAGGAGTCAAAGCAAACAGCACATTTTAATTGAAAGTTTTATTGGATTTGACTTCCAATGTATTTCGGTAAGTTATGTAAATGGACAACTTTTTTTGTTTACGTGTTTCATTTAAAATATAATCACAACTCTTTTTTTACATGATAGACACGTTCCTTGGAAAACCGTGCAAAAAAATCATGTCAAATAATACATGTGGCATTTAGTAAAATTGGGGATATGTTCCGCAACTTTAAAAAATAGCGTAAGATGAAATAACTCTAAATATATTCCCAAAAATCATGCAAAAGAAGTATTAAGGAAATTCATTTTTTATACTTATATGGCAAAAACAACACATTTTTGTTAGAAAAATATTGAAATTAGTTTACAGTGGAAATTCACACAGCTTATAAGTACAACATATAAAAATTCAAATTGAAATTAGGAATAAAACTACCAACAATTGTATCCATCGCTACTGGATCAAAAATGCTGTCATTAGTAGATGTGACAAATATGTTTAGCGTAACTGTCAGCTTTGATTTAATTGAAGAATTTTATTGAGATTATTTATTGCATCCTACAAACTAACACTTTTACACAAAATACAATTATACTGAAAAAAGAAATATTGTGATCAAGTTGAAATATATACACACACACAACAAATTCAGGTATTTCCCGTAACTCCAGAATACAAAGTAAATAAGCTATGAAGTATACTAAGTCACTCGTGTGGGCGTAAATCGACCGTTTTCGGATCATACTATCAAAATTAGAATTTTTTTTAAAAAATTGAGTATTCGTGTTAGAACAAAAAATTCGTGTAAAAAAGAATATAAAAGAACTGTGTTATTTCAAAATCATGTAAAAAAACGTGTAAAAAAAGGGCTGGGTGTATTTCTTAACTCTAAGATTTTCCTCTCAACGAGGATTTAAATTACTGCTTTTAAAATTTGAAATTCTTCGAATCATCAATCGAAATATTGAAAAAAGGTATAATTTATCATCAATTTATTTGAAAATTAAAACTGTTTAAAATATTGTATTGAAAAATTTTTATTAAAAAAAAAATTAATTTTCAGTGAGTGGTTATTTTACCCAGGTAAAAACGATTAGTTTTTATAAATTTTTCTGGAATATAAAACTGATGTATAATGATTTTTACATCATTAATCATCTGTAAGCCAATGGTCATTATTTTTAGCTAGAGTTTTGAAATGCGTAAATTAACGAATACTTAATTTTGTTAGGATGATTAACTGAATTCTTTTTTTCTCCTGGCAACTATACCTAACCCTTACAAAAAATATTAATTTACTACAAAAACAAATTTAGACTTAAATAAGTGATATCCTTTAATTTTTTTTTCAGTTGTTAAGGTTTAAAAGCGTGCGAATCTTTTTTTATAATCCAGTAACTAGCAAATTGATTTCATTTTTTAAAAATTAAACCTTTTTGTCTCAAAGTTAACAATAATGAAAAGCCTTATTTATTTTATCCACTTCAAAATTCGTCGAATTATATTTTTTTTCATTTAATGAAGAAATTTAATCAAAGTATCAGTTCTTATAATTAAAATGTCTTCCATTAAAAAAAACTTCTATTGTGTAAATTACTCTGCCGTTAAGCGGTAATTTCTAGAAAAAGCTGCATATCTTAATTAAAAGCAATTAAAATGAAAGCACGTTGTCTTTGCTGAATTAGTAATTTTCATCTAATTTGTTTTCATTTCAATGTATTCATTAATTACAACGTTAAAAAAAGGATAGACTTGTTATAAAATATATAACACAATAGTAATCCTATTATAATGTTTGTAATAAAGTGTTACTAGCTTCCCATTTTAATAGTATTTCTTAAATATAAGAGAAAAATATACAATAACAAAATATCTTCGATATGAATAAATCTATGTTAAATTCCTTTCATATGGTAATAAGTTTAATAAAACGTTTTTTTTTTAAGTTTGAAATATATTTGTCAATTTTTAATTTTTTTCCTCTAGTCTTGCACCATTTTTTTGAAAGGTTGACTTTTAGTAAATAATGGAAATGGTTCTTAATCTAATTTTTGAAAAAATTCATAAGGCTTTCCTTTAAGCATTAAATTTTTAAACAAGATTTAAAATAATTTTTTTAATTTAACTGGTTTTTATAAGTTTTGAAATGATTACCATAAATAGTCATTATTTTATCAAGTTTTTTCAAAAGTTCGAGAAAAAATTAATGTATAAGGTTGATACAGCCAATATTTTTAGTGAAGTGAGGGACAACTTCAAGCAATTTACATTAAAATAACGTATTTAAAAGAAATTATAAAAATATAAGTCTCGTGATTCAGAAAAAAAAATAATAATAAAGAAAAATTAAATCTTTACGACGAACAAAGCTAAGTAAAGATTTGTTCAATTTTATTTTTTGTGAGATTCATTACAACAATTGTCATCCCATAATCAAATACTTAGTTTACAAAACCTATCAAGTGTTAAAAACGTTATTTATTTTAATTTGTCGTACGAAAAAAATGTTATCTAAAGCATCATAGGAATTTATATCGCCAAAAATATGTCATATCTAACTAGAACTTCCTAGATTAGTGTTTCTCAGCTTGTGGTACGTGTACCTTTGGTCTCAAGAGATAATGAAAAAGGATGAGTGGTGCATATTAATGGATATATTGAATATAAGAGAAAAGTTTATTTTTACTATTACTAAAAGAACTTAATAACAGAGGAATGGTGATGTCATAATTGTTATTTCTCATGTTATGAAATTTGGTTTACAGCTATTCTTCTGTTCGTATTACGTCATGGCTTCTTATTAAAAGAAATTTGTAACCATAGATTCATGATATTTGGAAATAACTCTTCAATTACATAAATAAAATAATGAATTAATGAATGTATTTGCTTTATTATATTTAAACCACAAAATACTCAATTATACTAGATTTTTATAGAATTCACTATAATTAATTCAGTAGTTATACTACAGAGGGCTTCAATAAAGTTGGCGAAACTGTCTTATCTCCCTCCCTATATTTATCATAAAAAGAGACTTTTAATTGGATCCTAGTTTGCCATCGAAGTAAATAGTACAATAGTCTTATATTTTTTTAAATTATTAAATGTGTATAATTACCAATATACATCATGTTTGTATAACTGGAAAAAAAAAAAAATATAGAGTGTCCGAAAAGTATGGTTATAAATTCAAAAATGAAATAAAAATAAGCAAATAAATATTTTCACTTACGGTTTTTTTACGTTCCATAAAAAAAGATTAAAGAGTTTCAGCTGATTGAAATGCAAACTAGATGGAACAATATCCACGTATTGTAACATTCTTGTTTCAAAATGGCTTCACTACAAGAACAAACTCAGCTGCAGAAGGCTTTATCGAATTTAAATCTGCAGTATGTGTGCAATGGAAATGGGGCACCACCCATGAAGTTTGGAAGTGTGAAAATGTTCCCCGGTAATGGATGGAAAGAGATTGTCCAATAACGTGGCCACCAAGATCTCTAAACATAATGCTTTTGGACTTCTTCTTGTAAGGATACGTGAAAAACATTGTTTACCAATCTCCAAAGTTGAATTGAAAAGTCGAATTATAGCGTCCATTCCAAGTGTTGATTCTATAATGCTTCACAGAACGCGGATAGAATTGCTTTGCGCCCAAATATCAATAACCACATTGAAATTGTACAATAAAACATAGTAAAAAAACATTAGTATTTTCTTTATATGAAACATAACAAACCGTAAGTGTTTATTGAAATAAGCATGTTTATTTTCAATTAACATTTGTAACTGTGTTGTCATACTTTTAGGACGCTCGGTATATCTCTGGATTGTAGTTGTTGTTGCTAATGCCACCTGTGTCTTACGAGGTCAGATCGAGACCCTCAAAATTCATCGTGGCAAAGGACTGGATGTACGCCTTTCGTTATCCGTAGCTTTAAGCACCATGCAGGTGACAGCACGTTTTGGCTTGGTTCCTCCCTAATTTTAAAGAAGAACACCCTAGAGGTGGTCAAGGGCCTCCAAACCCCCTTCCACCGGACTCACAAGAGGACTTGCAACTCGATGGCTATTTAGAGTACCTCCATGCCTCAAAGTCATTATACATTTACAAATATCCATGCCTTCTCAAGGATTCAAACCCAGATCCAACGATATAGCAGCCAGCGTCACTAAACACTATAGCGGATGGGCGGCTGGATTATAGTGTTATCACTGTACCTGTATATAAATGACTGGCTAAATAGATCGACATGATGCAAAAACAGTCAGAGACCTATTTATCATAGTCTAAACGTGCTCCATTTTGGAGAGATTTTACCGTTGCGTCGACTGCATTAATGATGAAGAAACTTGAAAACCAGCCTTTCAAAGCCATTTATGTGCTATTGAACATTATGAAATGTAAGTGGAGAGGTCCATGAAAGGAATGGCAACACTACGGCACGTAGAATCACAACGGCATTCCTAAGACAAAAGAAATTAAAGTAATAAGGATTAAAGATAGTAAGGAATGATTAGGAATAAATATTATTAAATTACAAAATATTAAATAAGATGTCTTCGTATCAAAAAAATATAAAAAACAATAACAACATGAAGTATTAAAAATTTTTACTCCTGATAAAGTTTTCCTTTTAAAAAAAATGCACACTTCAAATTTCTCGTAAGCTAGTTTTCAACAAGGAAAAAATATGTCTAGGTAAATCATACTTTATATTTCCAATGCTATACTCAGGACGTAAATGAACTTAAAAAACATTATTTATCAAAATTAAAAATAAATTTAAAAAAATATTTTTGAAAACTAAATTTTTCCACTATTATAAAAAAAAGTTTTTAGATTTTAAAAATTCAATTTTTTTTTAGCTATGACAAGACTTTTTTTAAGAATATTAAAACATTTTTATTTAAATTTTAACTACAAACACTAATGGTAATTAATTGATGGATATAAAGCAAAAAAAAAAAGAGTTATTTATATAAATCTTTCTAAATATTCAAGAAAACGTTACCACTTTAATTTTATCACTTAATTTTTGAAATTTTAAATATTTTTGCGCGAAAGATCTGAACTTTTTTTATTAAATTTAGTTTTAAAAAATAGTGATAATAATATAATTTTTTATTCATTATTTTACTAAAACTATGAAGTAGAATTCAGAAGTATGGTGAAAAATGGAATTGCGGAAATAGATATTTCTATTAACATAACAAAAGAACGAAAATGTTGTAGGTAAGTTCCATCCTACCAGTTGAAAATACAGATGCGTTTGACATGGCCATATTTTAGCTACCAGGGGTTTCTCCTTTAAACCTATAGAGTTATGAATTTCACACATATCGAAGACATTTTTCACACAAATATTCTAAAATGTATTTTCTTTTCCAAAGGTAAAGAATAGTAATGAGTTCCCAGCCTTACTTATATATATATATATTTGCTGTTTAAATCAAAATATAAAATATGACGTTGAAAATCACATATGTATCTGAATGTTGTGTTAATTAGAGCTATTTTTTTTTATATTTTTGACAATGATGTTATACTTTTAAGCTATGTGTAGTTTTAGTGCAAGAAATCATTCACACACACAGGAAATAAAAATTTGGGTTCACTAGAAATAGAAGTAATGGGCATGTTTAATAAAACTTAAACGTAAAGAATTTTATCGGATATTAAATGTTTTTTTAATGTTTTTATCATCTGTTACTGAAAAATATTGATCTATCAGAAGTCGAATTTAAAATTAAAGATTATTTTAATCCAAATTAGACTGAATTCAATTATAACTATTTTGCATAACTGCTATCAATACATGAAATACAAACGTTGAAACAAACTATTCTTAAATGCAGATCATTATATAAATATCATACTTTTTAAAAATCAAAAATGATCACATTATCTGTGAGAGAAATGTATATCTATAATAGTCATACTTGTAAAAGGTATAAAAAATATAGATATTAATAAAATGAGTAAATAGAAGGATAAACTATTTTATATCTCTTATTTACGATCATTCCAGTTTGAGCTCAATTCATTATATATAAGTTTTCCGATATCGTGTTACCTATATGTAAAACCCTTTTTTATTTATTCCGGTATTGATTAATAGTCAAGGGTCCATACTGCGATTTAATTATGATGACAATGTTATTCATTCCTAAACTGTTGGATGAAATACTTGAATATTCATAAATTATAAAATATTGTATACAAGTGTCCAGGCTAAAAGTATCCAAAAGAAATGGCTTTTTTTCGGAACAACCCATAAGAATGTAATAAAATGTTCATCCATGGATTGGAAAACTCTCCGAAATTTTTTGGGTATAGTCCGATCTGCCACACGTGCGCGTATTATTCGGCAATCGCTGACGATAAACTTTTTACACTGACTTAATGAGTAAAGATGTAGACGCCACAGTAAAAGATGCAGCGCGTACTTTGGTTAACTGAATTGAAATCAGTCACGCGTGTAGAGTGACGTGTTCGAACAAAATGGAATGTCGACCCTCCGACATCAAAATCTATCTACCAATGGGAAAGAACTTTAAAGGAGACGGGAACTTTGGTATCTAAAACTGGCAAGTATCCTTAAGTTTTCGTGACAGAACACACTGTTGATCGTGTACGGGATTCATTTTGCAGGAATCCTGATAAGTCTATTAGGCAAACCAGTAACGACATTCCAATCTGTTCGAACACAGCGCAGTACACGCGTGACTGTTTTAAATTCCGTTAAACTAAGTACGCGCTGCATCTTTTACTGTGGCGTCCACATCTTTACTAATAAAGTCAGTGGAAAAGGTTTATCGTCAGCGATTACCGAA